>VZRF01010205.1:880757-968304 GCA_013396875.1 Vireo altiloquus | reverse complement strand
AAAAAAAAAAAAAAAATATTGTGCAAATCGTCAGAAGGTGACAGACGTTTCTGCGGTTTAATTAAAAGTCTAATTGTACCTTTCAGATTCTTGCAAAAGGGAAAATGAAACAGTGAAATCCTGTCATAATAATGTCTGTTATGAGTTTGATCAAGTCTACTAAATTTTTAGAACTTCGCTGTGGGTTTCAACAGCCTTTGGGTCAGGACCCATCACCTTTATTTTCTCTACCTGAGCTCTTTTATCTTTGCCTTTATTTTTATTTTGCCTTTTTTTTTTTTTGCATTTGAAGTCTTGCCTTTGAATACGTTTTCTCTGTGGAACGTGTGTATATCTTCATGATTTCTGTAATGACTCAGTTTTCAAGACAGAAAGGTGGTAATTTCCATACACATTTAATTTACAGTTAAACTAAAAGAAGATTTACTGATTCCTATCCCGATTTCAGCTGTAGTTTAAACATTTTCCTGTATAGCAATATGTTGCCTGTGAAGGCGGCAAGCCCCCTTTCAGTTATTTGAACTTGATGTGATGTCCAGAGAGTGAATTCTCAAAAAACAAAAAAAAAATTATAAAGGGGGGGGGAGGAGTATAGGTTTTGTAAAATATACTTTTTCACCTTTAGGTGTCATAATATTTTTTTTCAAAGATTTGAACTGCATTGTTTCACTAAGGAAAAGTCCAGTAGCTGAATTTATAATTAAAAGCTGCTGATGTACATTGCATTTAGCAATATGCTGGGCAGAGAACAAGATTTGCCCAGCCCCACTGGATCTGGGATTGAGCGTTGGGAATGAAGCCGGTCAGGGCTGGAATGACACAAAACTCTGGAGTCTGCAACATGCTATCATTAACAAACTTTCCTTGTTTTATCTCCTGTCTCAGTAGCTCGTCCACAGTTTCCTTTCTTCACAAATGAATTGTGCCACAGTCCTGCACTATATACAAGGTGGGGGATCTTTACTCCCTGAAATATTAATGGAGCAAAATTTTTTTTCTGTGAGACAGAGTGTATTTTTCAGTGGGGCTTTTTTTCCCCCTCCATCTAACAAAGGTCCCTTCTTGTCAGTCAGCTTTGTAAAAGCAGAGGAAGCACTGAACACATTAGAAACCAAGATATGAGAGAACCCAACAAAAAACCTTCTTTAAAAAAAATACTTTTGAACTTCAGAGAGGACGCAGCGCTTGCTTTGCTGTGAACACAGGGTTGGAGAGTTTTTTCTTTTTAACAGACATGTGTAGCACATTTGTTTCAGTTTTATATCCGCTGTCATAATATGATGGTTTTATTCGGGTTTTAAACATGCTTCGGCTGGAAACCCTACATCTTTAAATTAGGCAACCCTGGTGCCTTTGCGATTTCCCTAGCTGCACTCTCTCACCTTACCCAGGTGCATGTTAAATCAGTATTAATGACAATATCATCCTTCTGCAGTCATCTCCTGCCTGCAATTTGGTTTTAATTACCCACCACGTTGTCTTTCCCCCTCACTGACAGCCATTAAATAGGGAATGACACCAGAGCTGTGCTGGTGTCGAATAGACACTTCACCAGGGTGGTTGGTTCNCCAGATTCATTAGTTTTTTTTTTTTTTTTTTTTTTTTTCCCCCCCCCCCCCCCTTTTCTTTTTTTTCCAGCCTTTTTTTTTTTTTTTTTCCTTTTTTTTTTTTTTTAATAATTAAAAAAATCCTTCCATAAAGCAGGCTGCAGTGCCTCCTCGTGGCAGTCATCAGGGAAAAAAAAAAAGGGATTATTTTGCTCTGGCTTGTTTTGATGGCTGAGGGATGATGCTTGCTTTGGCTCAGCTAGAGCTCTTAGGGAGAGGGAAAAACCAGCATGATCCTTAAGAGAGAGAGATAAAACAGCACTTAAAGATTAAGGCCTGATTGGAACACATCGAAGTGTCTCCTCGTTGGAATCTAACAGTAACTTTGATGTAGTATTTAAGGCTTGCCTGGCAGTCTGGGGGAGCTGCTGGGAGGCAGGAGCTGGGTCAGTCCCGGGTGTCAGCGAATAAAGTGCTGCAGGCAGAGCTGCTGGCAGAACTGACCCTGCCTGCTCCCCCTGCTCCTGTGCTCCCCCTGCTCAGGGATTTGACAACTCTTTCCTTCTCTGGTCCTCTGTCCCTGCCCAGAATTGTGCATAAACACGAGCAATAGGAATTTTTCGTGCCAGACACGGCCTTTTAAAATGAGTTTAAAAAGCCTCTAAATTCCTTTCACTTTGGCTAGTGGTTTGAAACAGCCTTGCCCTGCATCCCCTCCCCAACACTGATATTTACCCCCGTGGAAGGATTTGTCTCGATGAACTGAGTTTTTGCTGGAGATATTTAATTCTAGAACCATTGCACTAAGTTTTGTAGTATTAATCTTGATTTATAATGTAATAATTGGGGGTAGAGCCTGGTCCAAGATTTTTTTCTGTCAGCCTGACCCTCTGCTGGTCTCTGTTCTCAGCAAGGTCAGCTGGAAGGACACTGAGAGAGAGAATTGGGCAGCAATTAGTGAACTTGCATTAGGGAAAATGCCTAAATATCTGTCTACTAGAAAACACACAAAAAAAAAATTGAATCATTTTTAAGGAGTGAACAGAACTTTTTCAATTGGGAAATTTTTTATTCCTATTTTTCCCATTCCCTATTTTTCCCATCAGGATGTTAGATTAAAAAATAAAGTTTCTTGGAAGGAAAATTTTAAAAAATCTGGTAAAGGTGGTTTGTGAAAGACAATCACTGCCCATCCTCTCATTGTTTCGTGACAATATTTGATCTTGTTAAACATCAGTTGCACTGATTTGATTTGAGGGGCCTGGATTGTGGATCACTAAATACGCGCCTTGTAAATTTGTTGGGCTTTCAAGAAAATTTCTGACTGAAACTTTCTGACTGAAAGTGAGTCTGCCAGGAGGGTTTATTCTCTGATACAGCTTCCACATATTGGTTTACAGCTGTACAGAGTCCCCTTAGAATGATTTTTTTTTCCTTCCCTTTCCTAATATGAAACTTGATGCTTGGAAAATCTGATAAGTGAGTTTCATTTCCCTGGAAATTTATTGCTTCTATTTCCAAGTGCAAGGAAATAAAACAAGTAAAAACAATAAGCAGTCTGTAAGGAGAGTATTAATGAGGGGTCACTCTTTTCTCATGTAGGCTCAAGCTCAGGAGAAAAGGAGAAAGGAGTTGCTTTGGGGGCAATCTAAATGGCTGATGCAGTATATTTTGCCTTATTTATTTGGTAGGATCAGCTCTCTTCTATTTCCCTCTTTAAAACGTGCTCTCCAATTCCGAGCGAGATATTTATGACAAGAAATACAAAGTCTTTTCTTCAGGTAGTGGAAACTCTTTTGACTTCACCTCCGATTTTCAGTTGACAAAAGGCTATTTATGCTGCTCTCTGAAATCAGAAGAGTCCATTTGTGTATGTAAAAAAGATGCCATAGAATTCCAGCATCCCATCCTTATTCCAGTGGAGAACTACATTATGCTCATCTAATTCCCCATTCTTTCATTTGGAAATGATGATGTTCTTCCCTTCTTCCTGTAATTGCTGTACAATGCTAAGGAGCTGCCAAGTTCCACTGCAGGACTCATTATATTTAGTAACGGTGGAAAAAAATTGCCATCTATAGAGCATTTTGTATGGGAAAAGGACTGGGCTTCGCAACGCTGCAGATGTGCATCCCTGCAGATCCCACAGCTGAATCAACTCCTAAGTGAGGCAGACTGGTCCATTTTGGATGCAGGGAGGACAGTTTGGAGGATAAACGTGAAATAAGAGACTTTAACGGAGGGAAAACTTGATGCTAACAATGTCACTTTGATTTTTAGATTTCTTTTGCACCAGTTCCCTATACTTCCCCTCGCTGGCTTAGGAAAGTTGTACTTGTTCAAGCTGTCTTAATTTTTTTGTATTGTGCAGCAGTGACTTAGTTGTGTGTTGTGTGCGCCTTTTTATAGACTTTATAGCAGGTTTATTTTTAAATATATTTTCTCTAGGGAAGGGCACACAGTTTACTCAAAATTTACCATATGCTTTGCATCTCCAGTAAAACAGTTGTAGAAAATACCATATTTTTAAATCTGGTGAGTAGTGAAGAATCAGAGAGAGGCTGGATGGAGAACACTAGTTAGAATGATACTCAGAAACTCCTTCCCTTCCTAGAGCAAAATGCTATGAAGTAGCTCAAGAGGGACTATTGAAAACATTATTGTGCTTTTCAGGTTATAGGCCTTGAACCTGCAAACACTTGTGCATGTAAATAACTTTATATAGGTAAAGCAAATGCTTTGAACTCAAAAGGGCTACTTGCATATAGGAAGTTTTTTATGTGTGTAAGTGCCTGCGAGATTAAAACTGTAGTTGGTGTTTGATTAACGTTTAATCCTCCGTGGCTGTGCTGCCTTACGGACAATCCAGAGGGAGTTTCAGAGGAGACAACTTAGGGGCTGAACATGCAGATGAGCTTTAGCTCCATTAGTTAGGCTGGGTTTAGATTTTCAGTTTCAAGATGATGTAAATATGTTGGCTCTTTTTTTTTTAAGTTTAAAAATAAAAAAAGTCAAAGCTACCTTCTCCAAAACTGGAAGTCTGAGTTTATGATACATGTTGCTGTTTTGGCTTCTTTTCCTTTAAGTAAAAAAAGTCTTGAATTTAATTCACAAAATTTTATACTTTTTATTCTGCCTTTTTCATCTTCAATATCTAAGGAAATGTGAAAGAAATGTAGAAATACAATAGTGTCTTTTAGAAAGTAATATTGTCTTTTAAAATATTATCCTGATCTTTGTTCTTTTCATTCAGCATTTTACCCAAATCGCCATCAATTTGCAGAGGCTTTTGATGAACTTAACATTGCTGTTTTTTCTAAAACAACATAGAACACAACCCACACTCCACAGAAGCTACTAAGAGTTTTTCATTAGGTCTGTTGGAAGCTTATTTAAATCCCACACAAGTTAGAGAAGTCCTAACTACAGGAAATACAGGATTTCTTCACATGAAATTATTTGTTTCCTTGTAACTGTAGGAACACACAATCTACAATTGCTATAAGATTTTTCTGTGAATTATTAGTCAACCCTTGAGCGGAGTTTGTGACAGTGCTGGCAAACAGTTGACTTAAAGAATGTTTTGAGGAAGTGTCTGTATTTATACGGGAAGTAGTAAATGGGCATGGGTAAGACATTATGAAGAATGAAGATGTGGAAATGCATCCTGCAGGAATGGTGAAGCACATGGAGAATGTATGCAATTGAGCTGTTACACCCAGGGATCAGGCACTGTCCTTTTTGTATGGAGAAGTCAAGGTTCATGCTGGATTTGGGGAAAAAGCTGCTTTTTAGTGACTGGGGAAAGGCTGCCTGGACTTTCATAATTCATCCAGGTAACGTCATGCAGGGGAAAAGACACTCCTGCTGATTTTTGTGGTTTATTTGATTCCAAACCACTTTTCCTCTTCTCTCTTTATACATACACCTGTTTATTGCCATCCTTGAAGCAATCTTTGTTATTTAGTACATCTTTGACACTGCTGCTTTGTGCATAAAATAGAAACAGTGCAGTGTTAGCCTGCTGGTCTGAGAGCCTTATCCTGGGCTGTGGCTCTGTTTTTCTCAGCTGTGTGTGTGCACTCTTGGAGGACAGACTAGTAACCAGGGGTGAAATCCACCTCTGTGCTGGGTAAACATTTAAACTTTATGATCCTTGTCCTAGCCCTGTACATAAGGGTGAATTTCATCCTCCATAAATGTAAAGTCTTCCTGTGTTATTACAGTTGCCTCTCCCCATTTCCCATTATCTTTGAACCCCCTCTCCATCATTAAGCTTTCTTTTAGGATCCAGGAAAATGTCATTCTCTTCTCCTCTTTCTCTGACTGGCCTCTGGTTATATTAGAAAATAAAATTAATCTCAAGGGGAAAATAGCACTTAAAATTATTACTACTGTTTAGCTTACTAAAGTGATTTGCTCTCCGTGACCTGTCTCAGGCTGATCCTTGTACAAATCAAATCAGCACACAAAACAGCACTGGGAAATGCTTTCCAGACTCAGAATTTCACAGCTCCTGAACCTTTCGAATGTCACAAGCAAATCAGAAATGAACATATTGGTTTATTTGTCTCTTTAGATCCCAGACAGTGGTTTGTTTTTTTTTTTTTCCTTAAAGGCGTGTATTTTCCCGTGCTCCATATGAAGTGTATGAATAAGCCAGCTGTAATGCTTCTGGGTGAGCCCATACTTAAATGTTTTGCTGAGAGGGAGCTGGAGAAAGTTTCCATCCAGTTCCAAGTCTCTCCCTGTGTTGTGGGGGATTAATGTCACTCTGACCTCCAACAGTTTCTCATTAAGCTGTCTAAAATATGAACTCTTACCAAGCGCCTGCTCTTCATTTTAATTTGATGGGTTTATCAGTGGGCTGGAGGAGACAGCTTGTGCATAGACCAGACTTCCATGATGTTTCCCTGAGGCTCAGCTAGTTCCCTGCCAGGGGCACTGTGATGGCAGTGGAGCCATGGAGCCCCGGCAGAGCCTCACAGCATGGCCTGAGGTGCTGGCTCAGCGTGGCTGCAGCAGCAATGTGTTCATTAGTTCTGCCTCTCAGCTGCACACGAGCAGTGTTGGAACCCTCTGCATACCTGGCTGTGCTTTTTCTCTCTCAGAAGTAGCTCAGACCATTCTAACTTGGGTGTCTGTCTGGCATGCTCTGTTGCACGGTGCAGGTGTGTCCTCCATGCCCCAACTCCACAAGGAATACAATTCCAATCCTGTGACACACAGGTAAGGTCACTCACATCATCAGGCTCTGACACCATTTCCTTCCTGACCTTGCTGGGGTGCAGGATGCCACAAGGATGACGTGTCATCCCCTTTTCCATTGAAGTCCTTCCTGTCTTATTCAGCAGATAGATTCCAATGTCTGTGAAATTTAAGGAGTGACATTACAAAATCCATGACAACAATTTGTTCGTCTTGTGGTGACCTCTTGTGGAGTCATTTAGAAATCAGGCTTTATCCGTCATGTACGGCACATTCCAGGAAGAGGAAGACAGAAGTCATAATCCAAAATGTTCTCAGGCTTGGAGGGACAGTCAGCTCATGCTAAAGGACACGCAGTCTCCCACGGGCTCTCTCCATCTGGGTTTGATGGCAGGGTCATTTACTTGTCTCTGTACTCACTTTTCTATCTTTCTGCATAAAACCCAACTTGTCCTTGACTCTCATGCATAGGCTTAGCTTTAAAGAATTGGCGTTAAAACCCAAAGAATGTTATAGCAATAGATCTGCGCCTTATGAGAAAGATCCTAGCTTTTGTGTCACCCCATTTTTTAAATTGTCGTTCTGCACATATGGTAGACATCAGAGTGATTGCGGAGCCTGCAAGGTGCAACTAGGTGTGAATTGTTTAAAACAGGACTGCCACCAAGTTCATATCCAACTCCGTATTTGGAAAATCTAGAAGTGATTGTTCTTCACCCCCTGCCCATGTCTAATACATAAAATCAAAACCTTTCATGCCATTCACATTATTTTTTGTGCCGATCCTGCTCAAAGCCAACCTTTATTTTTCATTAATTCTTGCAAGGCTTGAAGCTGTTCCCAATGAAACCAATTGCCAAACTGATTGTGAAAGCCAGATCAAATCTGTAGTGTAATTTCCCCCCTGCTTTTTTATTGTCCTTGCTCCAAGTCATTCCTGTCTCATGCAAACTACAATAACTACAGCAAGGGTTTACTTGTGGGAAAAATTATCTCAACTTCCTCTCTGTGCATATAATATCTAACAATGTACTGTACTGAATAGCATATTGAGAAATGTCATTGATTATTCAGAGTTTAACATGATGAGCCATTCCATTCTTCTCTTCATTGAGACCAATTTATTCTTATGCTCAGATAAAATTACAATACTCTAAATAATAAAATAAATAAACTCCATGACCTGCTATGAGAAGGATCCCCTTTGCAATGATAGTTTTAAAAATATCCACATGGGTCAAGGCTTTTTTCCTTTTATTTTTCCACACGTTTGTTTTGTTTTGTTTTTCATTTTCTAGCTTTATTATTTCGTCACTAAGCAAAAGGTTTGCTGGGTGGCTTTTTTTAAGCTTAAGGGAGAATATGAATGTCATAAATATTTCATTTTCCTAGCACATCTTGCATTGTTCCTCACTTTCAGACCTTACCAGCAGTCAACACAGTAGTAAATTTCAGCACCTGTGGACCTTTTTCAGTAATTTATGATTTCCATTAGATTTCCATTAGAAATGGACTAAAACAGTTTAGAAAAGTGCTAGCACCTTCAGCCATACGGATCCTGCCTGTCTCCGAGGAGGAGGGTTGGATTTTGCTGTCTGTACCCATGGCTGCTGCCAAAGATTTGGGGCTTCATTTGGAGCTATTGGGTCTCAGTGCCAGCCAAAATGCCTCCTTGGAGAGGAGGTACCATGGCTGAGAAAGGAAGGGCAGGTTGAAAATACAAAACCAGGTTTCTCAGTAAAAATGGTGCTGTTTCTCCCTTTCTGCCCCTGCTTGCAAATTTAGCCCACGGTGACTGGCTTTGCTGGGTCACTACAAGCGTCTGTAATTCAATAGCCACACATTTTTGTTGGCAGCACTCCATCCTGAGCTTTTTTGAGTGCCTTTCCCCTCCTTCCAACTCTCCTCCTCCCACACCTGTGGTCTGGTACAGGGCTTTGCTGGTAGTCGTTTTTTTTCACTAGGAAATATATTGGAGGGAGGCCTTAAGGTAAGAACTTTGAGGTCAGTTCGATTCAGAAATTGTCTTGATTTTCTCTTCAGCTCTAATACAAGCTTACAGGCAGCCTGTGTTTGTTCCAGGACTAGTTGTGAACCTGGAAAATCTCCCATATGCCTGCCACAAAGCAAGATACGGTGGCAAATAAATCACAGCGAATAATTTAGTCATGAATTGTCCATTGGCATTGTATCATAGCTTGAATACATTTCCCATAATAGCTCGTGATAGTCCCATTGACATCCACTTGACTTTTATGAAGTTTTGCAGATTCCACTCTCATATGAAGGGCTCTGACTGGCGTAGGATTGTTGCAGCTGATTCAAGGATTGAATATTAGACGGGATATTAGATGAAATATCATACCCATGGCATTTTCTGGAAGCTGTCCTCTGGGTAGGATTGGAATTTCGGTTTTTGTTAATTATTCTAACCAGATGAACTGCATCTAGCTACCATCCCTGTGTAAAACCTTCCCTTTGTTGCCACCCTGTGCCCACCTTTCAGCACTGTCACTCCAGCAGCAGAGCTCTCCGGGGCACACGGCTCATGCTGGGACAGCATCACACTCCCAGCTCCCTCCACAATGGGTTGCAGAAAGCTGAGGAGTGACATTATCTCAGCAGGACACCTGCCCTTCACCTTCCATGTAGGCACCCACCTCGGAAAGGTCAACACTTGAAGTTTAAAATGATATTTTAACCATTGCTATTCAGAATTCAAAGGAAGAAGGGAGTGAATGTCAGATAGCCATGAAATTCATGAAGGCCATTACTTCCCACAAATGAAAACTGGCCCCAGATATACATTTTGTATATTGTTTTACTTAGGTTTTAAACATGTTAAAAAAAAAAAAAAAAAAGAACATTCTTCAGGATATTTTAATGAGAATCCCAAATGCCAGCAGAGGAGCAATTTGCATTCTAAAAAAGTTTTGTGTTTAAAAAATGCATTGGCGAATTAATACACTGAGGACTTTGGCTACTTTTATCTCTTTGCTATCTCTCTGCTGCTTCTTTGTGTACAGCTTATTTTGGAATAGCAATAAATCTACTTAAAAGACAGTGGAATGGTGTCCTGGCTGGAGCTGAGCACACTGCTTGAACCAAGGGATTTGTCTCATCAGTGTTGCGTGTCTCTCCTCCAGTGGACCGTCCACTTCATACTTCTGGGGTAGAGGTTTTTAAAAAATTACCATATTCTCAAATCTTATTTACCTTCTAACCTGAAATATAACACTAGTAAAGCACTTTTGTGAAGTTAGAAATGGCCAGATAACTCACACAACTCCTTTTCTGCTCCTTTTCTCCTTTGTATGAAGAACATAACTCCAGGAGCCTAGCTCATAAAACAAATGTTGTTTGTGGAAAATTCAACACATCCTCCACATGTGTTTGATAGTATTACATTTGCACCTTTTTTTTTTTATCATTTATGCCACTAAAGCACAGCAGCAGAGATGGCAAAGGTAAAGAAAAAAATCTGATTTATCGCTGTTTTCTTTGATTTTACTGCTGATGCAATTCCAAAGAAATTAGTGGAGTCCCACCAGCACAAGTCAGCCAGCGCTGAGCCATGCTGAGGCATTTTGCTTTGAGAATCTGGTTGAGTTCTTCTGGGAAATGTTTTTCAATATCAGCTCAGCATGACGAGGGCATCAACTGGCTTGTGGATAGAGTTTATCTTCGGGGGTTAGACACACCTTTGATTTGCTGAATGATGCCTCCTCCATTGTTTGATGGAACAGCAAATGGAAGGCAATAATTCTGGCAGACAGCTTTAAGGAGTGGCTGGGGGAGCAGATGAGGCTCACATTTACAGATCCCATTTTGACCTCTCTGCTCTGTCGTTCTGCCCATCACGGCATTTTCTGGAGCTCTTGAGATACTGAGGGATGACACAAGGGTTTTTTTTTCAGTATTATCATAACATTTCTAGGTTTGGCTAAAGAATTGAATCTGATTTTATGAGATTTCTGGCTCAGTTTTTAAGACAACTTGGCTATGTTTTTATAAGTGCCCTCTCTTAAGATTCCCAAAGGAATCAAAACTGCAGAGTTCATGGAAGTCTTCCATTAGTCATCATGATAAAAGGTTATTAATCATAAATGCCTTTATGTTCAGAATTAATTTTTTACTAATTTTGTTCTAAAAGTATATACTGTGTTTAGGCCCACTGAATAGAAATGAAATTGGAGTAACAATTATTGAAAGGGCATTTTAACAATAGTTGTCAAAAGAGCATTGTCTTAGAAATGGATTAAAAGAAGCAGCCCTGTTTTTTTCTAAAAGAGAACTATTTTCACTGAGCTTCTTTTATTGATAAATTTCCAGAGACGTTGAGTTGTGGATTATTTTCTAGCAATCGATGTTTGTGCTTCATGTATTGTCTTTCCTACCATGTTTTCAAACATTATAGAACATGTCAGCAGAAATCCATAAAAATTCAGTTGATAGTAGAAAGCATAGAATTAGTCAAAGAGGGTTTTTTTTTCGGGGACAAAAGACCCTCAGGGAGGGGGATGTGTGTATTTTTATGCATACGTAAGGTAAGCCATGCTCTCAGCTCCCCTCCAGTGTGCCAATGCAGCCTTGGACTGATATCCAAACACCCAATTTGGCCTGGAAAGGAGGTGGGCCACATTGCATCACTGCAGAGTCTTACTTCAGGCAACTTTTCTTCCTCTGTTTTCCATGAAGCTGTTTAATTCATAGAGCTTTGATGTTTAAACTGATCCTGACCTTCTGTGAGTACTTCAAAAAGGGAAAATTAGCTGCTTGGAAAAATAGAACAACTTAAATCTAGCAATTTGGGACACACGTGTTAAGGTCCCACTGAACTTGTGTTGACTTCTTCAACTCCTTTTGGTATTATTTCCTGATTGACTTATAACTAGAGAAAGGTGTTAATTTTCAAAACTTCATGAATCTCTGTTTATTGATCTGTCTTTGAAACATTGTCCGTAGTACAAGAAGAATCCATCAAGACACAGGGAGCTGCTCTAAACACAGGGCATAAAAGACTTTGATTAACTTTATTTTGGCTTTTACTTACCTCTAATGAGTAAAATGATTAATTGAATAACACTCCCTGGCTTCACTATAGTTGATGGTCCATAACAACTCCCCTGGTTCTCATAGTTTATAATTTAGCTGTCAAAATATTCTCTAGGTTAGATCTTGGGAAGAAAGGTCTTGACTTTGCTTTTTTTTTTTGTTTAACAAAGCAAATCTGCTTCAACTATTTGTAAGTTAGTGAAGTCAGTTGAAAACATCCCACTTTAAAATATGTGCCTGGTCAGTGTTAGGTAGTTATTATTTTGGAAGGATAAAAATTTAATACATCATTTCAAAGTATTTTCAACGTGCAGCCGATCTTCGCTGTGATTTATTATAGACTGGGATAAATGTACATTGTCAGAGTTTTTCAGACAGGGAGAATGTCTCTACTGTGTATTAATGGTACTTTTTGAAATAGCTGCATTGATCAAATTTTTCAGCTATCAACACCTGCTTGATATTTTCTAACTTTTAAAAAGTCTTGTTTAAAATCTTGTCTTTTAAAATTACTTTTGCTCTTCAATATTTTGTTCTTTTGTTCTTTAAGATACATTTGGGCCCTGTGGGTATGGAGACAAGTTTCTTTCAAGGCAGGCTACAGTTTTAATGCTCCAGGACTCAGCTTTGGATCCTAGGAGGAGTTTATCCTCATATCCCCAAGGCTTGAGTTTTCCCGGAGCGAACACATCTTTCCCACGTGTCCAAACTGTTTTATCCCACCAGTTTTGAGGGTGATTTTTGGTGATTAAATTCAGGCATCTGTTCCTAGGCAATCCTGTTCCCAGGCAGGTCCTTCCTGTTCAGAGCCCACTGCTGCCCTTTGCTCGATTGCAGTGACTGATGGGCAGATCCAGGTGTGGGAGCAGTGGCTGTGACTCACAGCTCCTTCAGCAGGAGAGACCTTCTCTCACCTTTCAAAGCTTCCTGGAGATTCGGGATAGCACCTGAGCCTACAGCAAGGGCAGCTCAGGAGAGGGCCCAGCCTCAGCTGCTTGCCCTCAGCAGATGGCTGTGTGGGGCTGGATGTGTTTCGCTGCTCACAAAATCAGACCTGTGCAAAGATGCAAATCTCTCTCTTCTTCTCTTTCAGCAGTCTTTGATGCTCCTTATTGCTGTAAAAATTGAAGCTAATTTTGCTCACATCCTCATTGTTTGAATTTTTTTTTGTAATTAAAAATATTGGGTTAATTATGCTACGAGTATTTCCACCCATTACTACACTCCTCTTCCATTATGTTTCGGGGCTTTTTTTAGTTAATCCTAAGTTCTCTTTCTTAATCTTTTACACCAGATTTCAAGGAAAAAAAGTCCCAAAGTTTCTTACATTTTTAACTTTGCATCTTATATCTCAATTCTATTTTGACATATTAAGTGTGTGTGTATGTTCAAGATTTCTTACTTCGTTCTTATTTCTGGTGGAATTTTGCCATAAATTCTGTGCGTCAAAGGGAATTTGCAGTTAAATTTGAAGTCTCTGCTGCTTTTATTAAGCCAAATCCTGGAAGGTGCTAACTCCTCTCAAAATCTGTATTTTACTGATAACAGAAGGTCCTTATTTTAGTGTAGAACGCTATCTTCCTGTCTTTTTATTCACTCAGTTTACTAAGATAGTAGGCAAAGGAAATCCCAACAGTAAAACTGAATAGAGGAAAAGATCCTTCATTAATGAAAAAAAAAATCTCCCACATTTCCTACACAAAACCCCCAAATAAAATCCTGCACTGTAGATATAAATTTCTACACACTGGGCCAAATTCTTATTCAGCTAAAATTAACATCTATGGCACTAGAGTTTATTAAATAGTGAAAAGTTTTGCACAGATATTGCACACTGCAGAAATCCTTTTTAGCACTGTAATGAGACATAAAACTGTCTGTACTCCTCTATGTCAAACCCACCCTTTTTGTGCAACACTACTTCTTTTAAAAAAAAAAAAAAAAAAAAAGCAATCTGGTTCTAGTTGCTGTAAAGCTATTTTATGAGAAGATAATATAAAATTATGAGATGATAATCTAAAACTATTTTACGAGAAAATAATTTAAAAGTCTGTCCAGAGATTTTCAGTAAAACCAGATCACTGATAGCAAGACCCCACAGTGAGACACAAAGCCTTTTTTTGACTCATGTTGGCAAATACATGGTACAAACCTGGACACATGAAAGTTTTATAACAAAACTGGAAGAAAAAGTGTTGGTTTGAGTTGCAAGGAATATCATTTAAAACGTCATCTGAATTACCAGTGGGTTTTAGCTGTAGACAAATTGCTTTCTGAGCATGGCTTTCAAAGAGCCCTCAGGTTTGAAGTGAGCTGATGAGATCAGGCTGTAATGTGAATTCAGACACATGCTCCTTAGGCTTATTCACAGGGATGATCCATTTCACTCCTCACCAGCAGCATTTCCAAAGCAGTTTATGGCTCCTCCTGAGAACTGGGCTTTTTAAATGTGCCAAATTATGTCTCTTGAAGGAATTCTGGGATCTAAGGTGAAGCAAACTGGGGAGCATGGATTTTCTAAAATTAATTTCTTTAATGAATATGAATACTTGGATGTGTCTTAAGCTGTAATGTTTTCAGCTCTCAATTTACAATATTTAAATATTCAAGAACGACCAAGTGGACTTTCTCATCTGTTTATTTGAAGCAATCCACACAGGGTTGGTGTGATCAGTACTACTGTTGAGATGAAACATGAAGTCTACGAGTAACATCTCGTGCCAAAGTGAACTTTACGGTTAATAAATTTGGCAGTTCAGAGGTTATTTAGTCAGTAATTAAATGTAAGAGTCAATATTTAAGTCC
The DNA here is from genome assembly GCA_013396875.1 of Vireo altiloquus. Taxonomy (NCBI): domain Eukaryota; kingdom Metazoa; phylum Chordata; class Aves; order Passeriformes; family Vireonidae; genus Vireo; species Vireo altiloquus. Next base: position 953,689 of record VZRF01010205.1, on the reverse strand, counting down.
AAGAAGAAATCTTGAGAATCTTGATCTTGTTAAACTCCTATCTCAATTACATGATCAAAGCCAGCAGAAGTATTTTCCTTTGTAAGTATCACTTTCAAAGTCACTGACTCTTCTTCCACAGGGAGTTTGATTGTTGACTTCAGCTGAAGTAAGTTTAGATCAACATTGAGCTATTTTGAAAAATCCTCCCTGATACTTTCTCTGACTAGAGACATCTGAACCTTCTGAGGTTAACCTATCCTTGTTTTGGAGTCACCATTTTTTGTAATTCCTCTTCTCACTGTTCTCAACTGAAGTTGTTGCAAATGGGAGAGGAAAAAAAAAATCAAAGCAATTTAATCTTTTTTTTGCTCTTTTAACAACTAGAGTAAGCAGCAGATTTATTGAAGTTGCAATCAGATTTTTACAACGATATTTATTGTCTCTCTAAGTGTTATCAATTGTATAATTTTTGTTCTTTGATTTCCAGTTTGGTTATGATAAGGAGGGATGGCACAGAAGAGGGCCTTCCTTGAACTTTTGTTTTGGCTGGATGGGGTTTTTCATAACCATAGGTCTGTTTTGCCCATGATGGCACCTGATACTGTGAGAAAACTCTGAAGAAAACTTCTCTCTTGCTAAGAGGGACCTTGTGGCTAAAGAAAAATCATCCCTCTGCCTGATCGTAGTGAATGAATTGAAAAACTGACTGGATTGAATTTTAAAGCATTGACTCAGACATTTTTTTCTTATTCTGAATGGAATTTTCTTGTTATATATACAAAGTTTAGAAGGACTTCTAGCAGTCTAAGCAGTGGACAGAAATGTAGAAACTTCAGCAAGTTTAGGAAAAATATGTGGGCTATTAATGCCTGCACTCACTGAGGTACTTGGTTGATATTTATTTCTTTGGAACCTAATCATGGTATTAGAAACACTGAGGAGAGTAAAATTGGGGCTGGATCTTTGGCTGGGATAAACCAGTATATTGCTTTTAATTCCAAATACTTGAAATTGTCAGTGCTGAGCATATTGTGAACTGACATCTGTCATATGGAATCTGAAAAAACCACCACCTAAACATACAAACTGTTTCATTCTCATCTGTTGTAGTAGACAAAGCTGAAAGGCTTGCATCAACCAAGAAATTAGATCAATAATGTGCCTTCAGTATGGCTTATCTCTGCTGGTTTTAAAGTAAAGCCCAATTCACATCCTTCCCTGTGGTACATACAAATGCTGAATATTGAACTTTTTCCCCTGTGATTTTCCTATAACTTCACCCAGCCAAACTCCTACTTGGGTTTTTTCCTGTTATTTCTTCTTTTTCTCTTCAAGGTAGTTAAATAATAACATGCACCTCTCTCCTATCCCTTTATTCAGACTCCTAGTAAAACAGTTGTACAAACTGTACAGATACTAAGAATTGCCTACTTGCATGTGTTTACCTTGGAATAAGTTCACGTTGATGTTTCCATAAGGGTTCATGTTCCTTTTTTTTCTTTTTTTTAAAGGAATTCTTGATATGAAAATAGATATTTGTACTTAGTTTATGTTTTTATGAGTGATAAACAGCTGCATGAAAACAATGCCCTACCTAGATATGCCAAGCATTTTATAAAGGGGTTTTCTAAGTGACAGATATCTGATTTATGGCAACTGGTGTCCTTGAAAATTAAGGATTTTTTTTTCAAGTTTCACAATGTATTTAGAGGAGCTGTAATCCACTGTGTATTATGCAAATTGTCAGCATCCTCTTATCTTCTCCCCCATTTGTAGCACCCTTCACGGGCCCTTCTTGGCTGTGCACGGGTGAAGGATAATTCGAGTGCCCTCTAGCACTCCAGTGCCTGGTGTTGCACAATCAGGGAATCTGGTGTCACATTAAGGCAATTCTTATAATATAATCAAAGTTCTGATGTTGTACTGTCCTTTAGATGAAACAAACTAATGAAATGTATTGACCCTCCTTGCGCGCTTCTGAGGCGAGATGACGGAGCGGTATTGAAACTACATGAAATACATTGACATTGATTGTGAAGTCTGCGTTCCCAGAGTCACTTTGGTGGCTGATTAAAGTGTCACATTGACAATATAGCCCCTTTTGAACAGGAAATTAATACCAGCCTGGTGGCAAGGAATGTTCTTCCAGGCTGTAGCTTGCACTATCACCAGTCCTCAGAAATGAATCAGAGGCTCAGCTATTCCAGCGTGGCACGCTGTTTTCCCTGATTATTACAAATAGATTGAAATTGCAACCACCATGAGGCAAAAAAAAAAAAAAAAAAAAAAAAAAGAGCTTGTGACATTTTATGTTTATTCTCATGATTCAATATGTGTATTACTGATAGGAATTTCAACAAAGACTTAACATGAACTATGTGTTTTCAGTCAGTTAAAGCTCCATTGAAAGTAGGAGTCACATTAGCTATGTCTTTCTAATCCATCTATCATCTGTTTCAATGCATAAAAGCCTTTGTTTTACTATGTGGCTGATGTATGCACAAGTTGGGGGAATTTCTATAGATTGGGATATAAAAGCACAGAAAAAAACATATGTTTGACAGGCAGAGGGGGAGAAAATTATGTATTCAATGCATGGTGCAATGCTAAAAAGGAGGGAATGAGGCAGGTGGAGCAGCGGTGGAAGCTTAAAGGCAGGATCATCTCTGAGATCTCAGGGCCTGTTTCTCCATCCCAAGAGCACCCTTTATAAACAGTCTAATGTAGGAGAAATTGGAGGAATGGAAAGGAGCTGTGACATGGGAAACAAATATTTATTCATTACTAAGTGAGAACCTAAAAGGGAAAATTATACAGATGTAGAAAACAGACAGCAGTTCTGTCCTGGAAAAATGAAATCCTAGGCCTGTCACCACCTCACAGCACAGTTCATCCCTTTTTACATTAAAGGAAGACGTGTTTTTGAGCACCAATCCAGCCATCATTTTCTTCCTTGAAATGAACTTTGCACTGGAGTTCTAGTGAGCAGAGCTATGCTGGTTTATACCAGCTGAGACTGTGACTCCACAGGCTCTGTGCCCTCTACACCTATTCCCAATCCTCATCTGCCTGTCTTGCAGCTCCACAATCCTCCACAGCACCGTTCCTTATAAAACTCTCACTCTGAGTGCCCCAGGTCACAGTCCCCTCTTCTGGGTCTTAGGCTGGATACTCAATTCTCGTTGTGTTTTCCTCTGTGGGCAGAGTTATGCAGGGGAGTATGGAATGGGAAGGAGCAGCTCTTTTGTAAGATATTTAAGTGTGATGCTGGAGAACAGGCTGGCCAAAGAAAACTGATCAAGGCTGGAGGAGTCAGGAGAGAAAAGGAGGTACTAAAAATTCTTGCCTGGCAGTCCAGCATGGAGGATTTTTTGGCTCATTAACTTGTGAAACGGTTTGGGGATTTTCTAGAAGGTATCACAGGAGTGCAGAGCAACAGTATGGCCATTTATAATAGTTTTATTACCAGTTAGCTGTACAGATAATTCCTGCATATTTCTTTCCACAGCCAGAGTTCAGCGTTCTCTCTCCGTGCACAGCTGCTCTGAGCTAGGGCTGGACAGAGAGCACCCCAGGAAAAGATTTCTGTCAGAAAATGCTCAGCTAAGCAAAAAGATAGTGTTTTATGGACATGCTCTGACCACAGAAATTAATCAGGTGTCTGCTGGAGCCAGCCACACAACAAGGAGCCAGATCCTGGTGCCCCAGTAACCCATGTGCCAGGCTCTCAACGCCAGTGGTGTGTCCAGGGTATCAACAGCCTTGGGCTCCCCAGCTCCAAACTCCCCCAGAATCTCGGAGTTCTGTGCCATCAGCCTGGCCCTGTGGGTTCTCCAGGTGCAAGAGCATCCAGCTGTTTCTCAGCCTCCCTCAAGGCTGGCTCAGCTGGGAGCCTGGCAGTGCTGCCCTTCCTCCCTTGACCCCAGAGGACCTTGCTGAACAGGATCCCACAGGATCTTTGATCCCTGCTTGAGAGCTTTGGGTCACCTGAGAGCTGATACCTGAAGGGCCCATAATCCCTCAACCATGCCAAGATCCATCCAGGGATGCTGCAGCATCCCACTGCCCTGAAGCAGAGCGATCCATCCAGCCTGTGTTCAGTCTGGCTGATTTGCTGGAGGGATGGAGAGGGTGGGAAGCCCCTTTCTAACTCCCCTCTTCTGGAGTCTGTGGCTCCTTGTTCAGGAACATTGTTGTTACTTTCAGCGCTGCTCCTGCTGTTGATCTTGGCCTTTGCTTCTGTGATTTCTGTTCCCCGCTGCACTACTTAGGTGAACAATAAGTTCCATTTCCAGCAGTGGTCGGCCTCCTCTCTTACCCCTTGCCTGCAGGAATTTCTTTTGTTTGGTTTGATATTTTTAGTCACGCTGTGTTGTAATAATAAGAACAAGACCATGGGCACGCGAGATTCCAGCCTTCCTTCAGTTGCCATGGCTTGCCTTTGCGCATTGTTATTGCTGTGGATGAGCTACTGCTGCTGCTGCAGCCCCGCTCCTTGATTTCTACTTCTTTAATACTGTTCCCTGCCTTACTACAAAGTGAACAGCAGTGCTTGTTCTCTCTCTCTGACGTCTTGAATCCACCCATGAACCCATTATTTTCTGTAATGGCCAAAAGCGGTGTTGGAAGGGGGGGGAAGAAATGGAAAGAGAAAAAAAAATAAATAAGGATAAAATCCTGTGTGCTTTGGGACTGTTCCCTGAACTGCAGAAAGTGCTTGTGCACCCCACTGGACATGCAGATCAGGATGTGAGCCTGAGCTCCATGTTTACACTGCACCCAGAACATGGTGTGCTGAGAATGAGGACATTGAGGGGTCAGACAGAGCTGAAATCTCTGGTCTATGAGAAATCATGTCCTGTTGCTGCTTTTAAAAGGATAAAATCTGGGACCAGATCCTGGATATGCTTAGGATAACCATGTGCGTGTGGAGGGAAAAATAAACCAACATCATCCCCGCCCTGCTTGTCACCCCCTGGCCACTGAGGTGCTGAAGGGGCACAGACTTGGCAGAGGTGCCAAGGGTTCAGACAGGCTTTGCCACCAGCTTTGATGAAGTTCTGGTATCTGATGGGAGTTTCAAGCAGCTCTGAACCCTCCGTGCTTTTTGCAGCCACTCATTTTATGCCACTGATAAACTGTTTTATTAACTTTTATAACATATGCTTTCATACCTACTTCTTTCCCTTTTCTCCACCCTTTTCCATCCTTGCATCTGTCTGATAGAGAGGTTGAGTAACAAAAACCTGAGCACTCAACCTCTAAGAAAGTTCCCCTAAAGTACTCCTTTTCAGAATTTTTCTCTCTGTGATTCTAACCAAGAAAAATTAAAAGACCTCCAGGTTCCTGGTACAAAGTAGTGAAGCTACAATATACTTTGTTTTCCTAAATTTTGGGCCAAAACCAGTTCATTTTATCACATGAGTAGTTTATCCCGTTAAAAAAGATTTTCTGAACTAATGAAGCACTTTTAACACTTTAGTAGAAGGAAACCGGTAACCAAAACTTGTGAGCTACTGTTGTGATCCCTTTCCTAGGGCTTACTGTGTGCAATCTAGATCATGTCCTTCTGTCCTTCTCCACCAGCTGGTCTTTCATACATTATTTTAAAAACAGGGAATTGGATGTTCTCTTATTTAAGAAACCAGCAAACCAGTCCATATGTATATACATATATAAAATACCTATATATCAATCTCTTTGTGTACACATACATTTATATCTAAAATAAAGGCCTGGTTTTTCCAGCTGTGCTTAGTTATTCAGCTTACAGTACAAAGCCCTTCCCTCCATATGTAGGTTCAGGCTGCTGCAAGTCTTTTGGCTCTGTTTTTATGATGGTTAGCACAAAAGGGTACCTATTTCATCTATGTAATTCTTCACCTTTTTGCACTAAGGGAGCTTCCTTGGAAAAGATTCTAACATTTTCCTGATTGCTCTTGTAAGCAATCCAAAAATCAAGGAATCTTATGTAGTTTTCTTTAATGCAGTCTGGATGATGAATTTACATCTATATATCAGAAACACTGTCTTCTGCCCTACATTACTAATGTCAGAAAATTGCCACTATATAATTCATCAAAGTATTTCTATAGACTCCCCTTTAATATCTCTTCTCTTGCAAACGGTATAATTTGCCTTCATTCTATGTCAATGAGAGGAACTTTAATCTTGGGTACTGCTGGATAAGGTGCTGTACACATTAAAAGAATGGCAAGGTAAGAAGGGAAGGGGCCTGGATAAAAATATAGATTAGGAGCTATTTATTTGCAACTGCAAACACGGCAACAAAAGACTTTTTAAAAGGAGCTTGAAAATTTTGCTTAAAATGGTCACATAATGAAAGTATTATTGCACTGTATGTGTTTTAATCAAAATTATTTTCCTAGAGTTTCTTTGACACTGAAGAATGTATGCTGAATTCTAAGTTACACTTCTTTAGAAATGTGTGGAGCTGTAAAGTGGATTTAACTGTGAGAAAGGCTCAATATCTCATAGTCATATTGTACCTTTCACCCTAGAATATCCTAAAGTACTTTTCACACGTAAAAACCTGATATGTAATTGCACCTGCTTCAGATATGAAATGCAGCAGTTGTTTAATGGTGCACAGAAACACTAGACAAGGGTATGAGGCCAGAAATTGAAGAATACAATATCCAGCTGAAAATCCAGGTGGGATTTAGGATGGGAGGATGTAATTGCTTCAATTAGAATTTTGTGAGAATAATATATTTAATAGGTGCAATTCCTGGCCCTATTGGAGTCAATGAGAACATTGCTGCTGATTACAAATGAGGTTGGAACTCCTCTCATATCTCTACCTTTATGAAAAGTTTAATGAAATACTGTAGTCAGAATTGTTTGCAGGATTTTGATTTTCTCATCTCCACCAAAAGAATTGGCTTGATCCTCAGCCCAGCGTTATAGCTATGAAATCTTGTTAAGCGCCTGTTTTACACCCGTAAAAGGGAGAGGAGAATTGGATCCAGCATCTCCTGTGGCCTTTCCCACCAGCATGGGATATTGGTTCATTCCAGCTCAGATAGAAATGTCAGCTGCAGAATCAGCCTGACGCACACAGCTGTTCCATGGAGGTTTCCAGTAAAAAAGTAATTTCCCATACAAGTACCCTGGCCGATAGCTCCTGTGCCGTGCTGATCCTGTCAGCTCTCACGTGGTCAGCTTTTATGACTGTAGGCCATGTTTTAAAATATCAAATGTTTCTGTTCAGTCACTGTAGAATGTTAATAGGTAACGGGGAGGAAAGGACTGAGATGGCAGTAGATGCACAGGAAATATAAGCTGTGGAGATTAATATATTTGTGTGGTGAATAAGGAAAATATTTTATTCTATCCATTCATCTCCCCTTTCCCCTTCACTCCTTCCTGTTTTCCCCTCAGTTCTTTCAGGATCCAAAAGGTTTGATGCTGATCTTAATGAAAATCTTCTATTGATTTAGTTTAGATACTGAGCTGTGTAATGCAAATACCAATCTGTGAGCTGTTTGCTTCCTTTTAGGCATTCATATTAAAACGCAAAAAAAAAAAAAAAGAGCAGGTCTAAAAGTGTATACCCAGGTCTCTCACTTCACATATCTACAGGCATGTGCTCTCACTGCCCCACAGCTGGACTTCAGAGTGGCCCTACCCTAATGTAGCTGTGTGTTTTCTGGGCCAAACCCTCTGAACCTGACCTCCCATCCAGCCCAGAGGGAGTCTGTGGGTGTTTGTTTTGTAGATATGTCCCAAGGAGGACCTCAGTACAGCTGGGATGGTGCAGTGGATGCTTCACCCTCCTTGAATGAGTAGCTATGGATCCCCTTGCTCTTGGGGATTTGCTTGCCCCACATCAAGTGGGAGTAGTGGCCCAGTGTCACCTTCACTGATATTCAGTGTCACCTGACCACCTGATATTCCTTGCTCTGCAGGAATATCAGGGAGTGGAGCTGAGTATGTGAAGTATATTTGAAAATTTCCAGTCAGAGAAAGCCCAAATTCTTTGCTTTAAGTTCTGCCCCTGCATCGCTGCAGGGGAGGGTGATGGCAACAGAGGAACTGCTGGGACCGTCCAAGTGTGTGGACAAGTGCTCCAAACAATACCCTAAAACTGATCCAGCAGTATCCCACCCAGATCCTCTGGAAAGGGCTCATACCCTCATGCTACATGAGCAGAGCTGGAGGCTTTCAGCACTTCCAGTCAGAGAAAAAACCAAAGCAAGCAGGAGCCAGCAGTGATGGAGAAGAGTTCAGGGCTCTCCCCAGTTCCAGCTGGATGCCTCAGGTCCTGCCCTTCCAAAGCCCTGCCACCCTGCCAGGGAAAAGACATTTCCTTTCTTTCCCTCAAAGATAAACACCAAATTTTTAAAAGTGATTTACTTGAAAGCTACTACCAATTTTTTCTCATTTCATGCCCCAGCTTGCTTCTAGGTTGTTGCTGTGATTTATTTTTTCTTTTTTTTTTTTTTAACTCATAACACATGGACTCTTTAAAAAACACTAAGTATTTGAGATAAAGCTGCTTTCAGCCTACGGCATAAAATGTAGGGCTACATGAAAGTAAAAAAGGATGAGAGCTTTTCAATCAATTTGATGAAAAATTTAAGTTAATTGAAAGAATGCTCAATTTTTCCCTAGAAGGCGACACTGATCTTTATTATTAATGCATACCAGTGTTTCATAACTGTGCATAATAATGGCCTGTAACATCAGGCACAGCTTCATCCCCAGCTTAATTTGTTACAAAATCTTTTTTGGTATTCTTAAAGCATGCCCTTTGCCTCTGTATCTCTGATGCTCTTGGGCTAATTCCCAAGTCCTAAAGGACGTCTTATTTTATGCTCACACCTGAGAATTAATTTATCAGATTGTTTTTTCAGTTTAAAGCTTTTTAAAAAATAATAAAAAAAAAATAAAAGGCATATAGAGACCCTTCACTGCTTGGCTTTCATGTAATTTTTTTAGTATTCAGATTCAATTAGTGGAAATAGAAGTAGAGGAATAATATTCATTCAGGCTGGAGATGTGGAGTAGGAGAAAAGGAACAGAAATTGGTCTTTGAGTGATAGACACAAGGTTTCATTTTCTTCCATGTACATTAGTGGAGGAAGTGCCTTTCCAGGATGGGGGGCATATATTGAAGCAGGATCTTGGAAAAACCACAGCAAAGTGTGCCTCCATTGCTGTTGTTTTCCACAGTTAGTGCAGTTAATTCAGGTGGGTAAAGATTTATATTTTAGAGTTGTCAGCTAAGGCCCAGTTCCTGCTCTCTACTTACACCTCTGCTTACAAGGAGTTAAGAGTCCTCCTACCTTGCCTGAATTCCACCCCTTCTTCCATCAAACCTCAGGAACTCCCCTGAAGGATCTAAGAGCCACCAGGCAGCTTTCCAGATTGATTGAGGTCGATGGTTTTGTAGAGTGTAGCTTGGATTTTCCAAAAGCTGAATAGCCCTTGTGTTTCGGAGGTTTAAGGGGATGAAACTTCCCAGTTGGAGACCTTGTTTAATTCCCTACAGTAGGAGGAATGAAATTATGGCAAGCCATACGTCTGGGGTGATGCAGGCATGATGTGCAAGCATCCCTTTGTACTGGGGGGAATGAGAGGAATAAGATGAGTGCTTCTACTTCAGTCCAGAAGCACTTAAAGGCCCCAGAGTCTGGTACTCCTCATGCTGTCCCAGGAATAGGTGCAGGGATGGACCAGTCTCCAACCTAAGCTCCTCACAGGATAGGTAGACATGAGGCACAAAAGGGATGCCATCACTATTAAACAGGGATACAAAGGGAAAAAATGGATGAATTTCTGATACTTTGTGTTCTAAAGAACCAATCTGAAGGCTGATTTCTTTCTTTTTTTCTGTGTATTCCTTTTACTTCTAAAATATAAACTGTAATAAATATAGAGGAAGGTAAACAGAATATTTCTTTTGCTCTTTAATAAATATGTAGCAGACTTGCAGGTCCTCAATGAGGAAGAAAACCAAAGGAAGGAGAGTGGGAATAAAAGTAAATTCTAGGTTGCATAGCATTTATCAAGGAGATGGAAAAAAGCTGGGAGTTGAAAGCAAGATTTAATGGCAAGAGATGGTGATAAAAAAGTTCATAACAGCTGAGTTTTATGGTAAGACTTGTAATCAAAAGTCCCTTGGCCACCTGGTTGTCACTGGCTACATATGAACATAGCTAGGGCCTGAACAAACCTTTGTTTTCTGTTTCAGCAGAACCCAGGAGCTCTAGTGTAGCCATGGCTGAGAGGGGATCAGCAGGACAGCTTTACTTGCAGAGCTATTTGAAATTCTCATTTGCCTCATCTGAAACTTGGGTCGGAAACTTGCCACTTTACCAAAAAAAAAAAAAAAAAGATCTCTGTGTTGCCAGGGGGACTTCCTGGTCCAGCCAGGGGCTCCAGTTTAACATCCCTAGGGACTGTTCCAAACCCAAGAGGGTAGTTTTGCTGGGATAGACTTCCTCAATCTGTTCTCCCAGACCTTTCTACTTTGCATAAATAATTGAGCATTCATTAGAGCAGGGTCTTGAGCCTGGGTTTCCCACAGCTGAGGTGAGTGCCCTGACCACCACGCTATTGATTTTCCGATCCCCACCGATCAATCTTTCATTGATCCCATTGGTGCTAATTGGCAAGGGGGTGCCCACAGGATGTCTGGTGAGAGCAGGAGACACACGTAACCCCAGTGAAAATAATACTATATATCACCCAGTGGCAATGACAAACACTGCTCTGTGAGACCTCTGTCTGGCGTAGCTTCAGGTATCCCACCTTGCACAAGATCAAACAACCTCCCTCTAATGATTCCACTGGAAAGGGTGTTGCCATCCCACATAATATGCAATAATGGTGTATCCTCAGTAAAAACAATGTTTCTGCCTAATCATGAAAAGCACAGTTGAGCTACAGTCTGAACCGACTCAATTTATGTAACAAGATTCCGCTGCGTTTGCCCAAATTGGCATAGTTCCTCTCCAAGGGACTGAAAAATGACGGCAGATGCAGCATGAAGCCTGTTGTTATAGGAAATGTAGGGAGTAGCACAAGTTTATTGTCAGCCTTCAAGTGTGCCTTTAGGTGGTCACCACATCCTGAGACGCTGCTGATAGAACAAGATGACATGTTTCTGAAGGCCTGCCAAGAGATTCAAACAGACAATATTGAAGACTCTTGCTCTGCTTTTCTTAGCAGTTTACTATTTCCCTTCAGAATGAATATGAAATTATGCTTCTGTGAAGAAACCCACAGTGTAATGAGGGACACTGGGAAAGATTAGCCAAAGCAGATAATGTCTTGTAGACACTATCTCTTTGGCACCTTTGATACCAATTATACCATGACATCTCAAAAGGAAGTCACCTGTCTTAGCTAAGGAAAGATATCCAAGAAAATCTAACAAGCTTTTTTTTTTCTAGTTCATTGTGCAATGAACATACGCAATGATATAATAATCATTTCCCCTGCTGTAGCAGGAAAAAAAATTAAGTAAAATTAGTTCTCAACATGAAACCATTATGAGCTGTAATTTATTTCAGAAAGTGGAAAGTGTTAGAGAGAAAAGGAAAAAAAAACCCAAACCCTTTGCTGATAATTTGTTATGTTCTGGACCCAGTAAATGACCTTATACATATGGACTTAAGTATACTCAGTGGGTACAATATATCTAAAATGACATAGAGGGTTGAGCCTAATTGATATCATTAGAGCCCTGGTCCTTTTACACTTGGCCTTTGAGATGTTGGTGTTACCAAGAAAGCTGCTTTTGATTTATTTTGCTTTTCTTCTTCATCCTTTTGCTCTCTCTCTCATTCTCTCTCTCATTTCCCCCCCCTCCTTCTCTCAAGTTCTGCTCGAAGGCCAGACCCAGGGAGGTTAGGAACTCACGATCTCGTCCAAGGGCTGCAGTGCTACAGATTGCAAATTCCTTTCTGAAGTGATAACTTCTAACAAGAGGCACTTGGTATGTTTGACCAGTGTGCTTCTTAGGGGGAAAAAAAAAAAAAAAAAAAGAGGAAAAAGAGTGCAATTGTATGGATAAAATACCAGCAACATTTATTCTAGGTGACTCTCTTAGGGGTTAACATGTGCTTTATCTTTAAAGGGGATATTCTCTGGCAGCTTGTGGCAGAAAGAAGTGTACTCAGCATGGTGTAGATTGGTGCAGCTTACAAATTTTTAAATGGTTTTCATTTTTAACCAGTGAGTTATATCAAAAACAAGGTCATATGATCTTCCCTTAAAAATTCTATAGTGAATAAGTTACAATCAATTAAATATTTCATTAGCGTTCTACAGATGAACTCTGAAAGTTGTTACTGACTTTGTACAAAGTACAAAAAATACCTTCTTTATACACAAATACAAATTAGGTCTGTGCATACAACATTTTCCAGGAATGTTTATGTGCAACAAACAATAGCACAGTACAGGTGGGAAGAGTGATATATGGTCTTGCACTTAGAAATCTGGGAAGTCTCATAATTTTGAAAGTTAGAAGATATTCTTCATTAACTGATTCTTGTGTTTCAATAGCCTTCTACTCTGTTTATTTTCCAGAAAATCTGTTTCAATATGTTCCAGAAAAAAATGCTGGTTTAGCTGTAGCGTATTTGTTTTTTTCCCATACTGATCAGATACATGTTCCGTTGACACTCATTTAAAAGGGTTTATCAGATATTCATTGAAAAGGAATGAGATTTAATGAAGTTTTAGTAAACAAGAGAAAAAAAAAACAAACATTGAAATTGGTGAAAACAAACTTCCCTACCTAGAAGTCACTTTTGCCCACATTTTAACTAAGTTAGCTAGGGCCTGATTCAGTGGATCCTCAATTGGAGCATTACTCCAGCTCAAAAGGGAAGAATGGGTTCCAGACTACTCAAGGAGAGCAGTTTTCCTTCTTTGCTGATTGGGCTGGAAGTTACAATCAAAGGAAAGTTGGTGGTTTTTGATCTCATTATGGTGAGTAACTGGCTCTCCTTGAGCAGCAGCTGCCAGGGTTAACAGGGATTGGTATTCCAGTGTCCTGGCATCCTTGCCCCAGTTGTTGGTGACAGTCAGAGGTATAAATGCCTGTAATGCAATTGTTCCACCAAGTGCAGCAGGTATTACTGCAAACACTGGAGCTGGAAGGACTCTGTGATGGTCTGAGTGTGGGTTCAGGACAGGGGAGACTTATTGGGGGGAAGGGGAGAAGGAAGAGAGAGAAGAAAATATTTTAATTGAAAACATGCAATCAAAAATAACTCCCTGTCCTAAATCCTTTATTCATCTGCTAATTGAAAATGGGAGACTTGTGAACCCAAAGTGCACATGAGCACATCCATGGCCTCTCCTAGCTGCCCTGGGAGTGGCAGAGTGCTACAGCGCACACTGTGCACGGGGAGCAAAAGGGCAGAACAATTAAAAGGAAAATGCAAAGTACAGTTCTTGAAATGTCATGCACGTTAGCAGCACAAAATGCCAGTTGGGCTCCTCGTCATATCCCCTGCATCCTTCTTTTCCTTTCTCCTGAATTTTTTACTTTTGTCTTTCCTTAATTTTTATATCCGCGCATGTCGGAAGGTGACGGCGGAAGCGGGGCACGCTCACAGTTTTAAGCATGACATCACCACCTCCATTCTTTTGATTCATTTACCCCTCTAACTTCTCACTTCCCAAACGTCCACGCCCCCAGCACTTCCACCTCCAGTGTCTAGCTCCACAACCCCCCTTTACCATTAACACCCATCAGCAGCCGGCACGTTTTCACGGTCAGGGAGCATTGTTGCCCAGTCCTCCCTCTGGGCTCAGATCACATAACTATAAATTTACTCTGGAGCCTCTCATTCCTCGCTGGTTCACTACATCCTCAGGCCTTCCTCCCTCCTGCACTTTATCCCTGCTTTTCTCTTGGTGGTGTGTGCACCTTGACCCAGGCAGCCTTGCACATATGCAAGATACAAAAAGTCCACCAGCTGTGATCAACAGTAAATAAATCTTGATGCCAGTATTAAGTTACTGCAATTTTATCCTCTCTCTCTTCCCTTCCCCACCCCTTCATCGATGGGAGAAGAATATGAACTTGACATTTGCTCACTGAAAGCAGATGGATGAGGTAGGTCAGCATTAGGTGTAACCCTAGCACTGTTTCTTTGGGTTTCCTGAAGGATGGAGCTAAAAGAATTCTCCTGTTGGGTCAGAGGCCACATTAGTCATTTGCTTAAAGAAGAACTGTGCAGAATTAATCAAAATGAAACACAGGTTTTCATGTCTCTCTCTTATTCAGAATCTCTCAGTCCTTTTTTCCATTCCTCTTAGAGGAAGCAATATATTTTATCCTTTTACACCTTGTCCTGCAGAGGTTTTGTTCGGAGTGGTGTCACAGGCCTTCCCCTTCTGTGTAGAAAACCATTTTAATCAGGATAAAGCCTCCATGTGATACTTGTAAAGGTCATCTGAAGCTGGTGTGTTAGTACCAGTGCAACCACAAAAAAAAGACTCAACCCTTCATGAAGAAGTTTTGAGTTGAAAAGAATGATTCTATTCACTGCATTTTTCCAACTTAAAAGGAAAGTTAAAAGAGCAGCTCTAACACTCAGAAGCAAAAAACTTTACATATTTTGTTTCACTATAACCTGAGGAGAGCAAACTATTCAGGGAGAAAGTCTTTCATTCTCGTTTCAAGAGCTATACCCCGAAACTGATTAAGAGCCTGACCTTACCATAAAACAGGTCACAGTAATATTTTTAGGGGTTTCTTTTTTTTCCCTTTTTTTTTTTTTTTTCCCCACGGTTGTTATCTTGGTCAGGGAGGTACCAGGGTATTTATGGTTTACAGTTTAAATCATCTCACAAAGGAAAAAGTTTCTTTGGACTGAAAGCTTTTGGCAGCAAACTTTCACCTGCTATTTGAACTGTTCCCACTGTTTGGTACACTTGCCTATAAGAGCTTATAATAGTACATCAAGATTTTGGTTTCTCTTTATATTTTTTTCCCCTCTTCTTTTCTTCTCCTGTTTTTCAAATGCTGGAACTTCCTATTTGCTGTTCCTGAAAACATGCTAATAATTTAGTTGGGATTTGTCAGGTGGGCATTCAGGGTAGGACAAAATGTCATTATTCTTCAAGAAATTTCATGTTCCTCAGCTGCTTCCCAGCCATGCCCAGCAGTCTGAAACACTCTTGTTCCTCCAGCACTGCAGCAAAGTCATCACAAGCATTCTAGAAACCGGCTTCTCCTTCTTAACTCAGCTGTAAACCAGTTGAATTTCCCCTGCCCTGAAAAATAATCCAGTTTATTCAGATGCATTTATAAAGCAAACAGCAAAACCACCCACTGTCAGTTGCTCACACATTGGCATATGCACACACAGACACCTTCAGCAGCCCATATAGCACTGACAGTATGCACAGCTGTTATATTTTACGCTATTTGATGCTCAATAATTAGCGCCTGTTAAGGAAAAAAGGAGAGATGCCACACTACCTTGCAACTAATAGCAGGAATCAGTATGTCCAATTTATCAAGACCTACTGCTGAAAGGAAGATTCCTGTTATAATTTCACATGATGTTGCTGTCACTATTACACTTGTCAGCACTATGATATCAACAAAAGACTTCTGGTGTATCTCGCAGGCAATGACTCTTCTTCAGATTCGCTGAAGTGAGACAAGAAAACCACACAGATGCTTGGTATTGTCTTAATTTGATTGGAGGTTTTGGGGGCGGGGGGATTTTGCTGTATTTGGCACTTTTACTGATATTTTTTGGTAAGAGAAATGGGTTGAGAATTGAACTCTAATCTCTTTCTCAATTACAAATATTTTGTCGTTAAGTAAACCATTTAAAATTGAGGAACATGATGTATGCCAGTCATGTTCTAGCAATGTCCAGGGAGCAACCAGCCTGGCTTCAGACTGGTTCTGCAGGTGGTGTAAAATGGCTTGTGACCCTCCTGTGATTAAGAGATTTCTATCAACAAAACAGGGTTGTTGCATGTAAACTCTGCAGGTTCATGTGCCAGGCTATAAGACAACCCAACAGTTCAGAATAATAGAATCATAGACCGGTTTGGTAGGGACCTTAAAGATCATCCAGTTCTAAAACCCACCTGTCAAGAGCAGGGACACCTTCCGCTAGACCAGGTTGTCCCATGCCCCATCCAACCTAACCTGGAACACTTCCAGGGATGGGGAAGGAATGCAGGTATGTGTTAGAGGAATCTTCAATTTTTCCTGATGTGTCTTAGCTGCCTGCAGCTCAGCAGGGAGACCATGGCAGGCAGAACATGCTGGAGGTTAGCCATGACTGTCAGGGGTCCTCAGCCCAGCTCTAGGAACTCCAGGAGTCATCAGGATGTCCACAGCTGGTGGTTCCTCAGCCTCAGAGAGAGCTGTGTGGGACAGGTGAGCTGCACACGAGGCAACCTCTCACCAGCAGATGCACCTGTAACTTCTAGAGCAGAGGAAAGGATCCAATCTCTGATCTATCCATATGCACACATAGGATTACGGAAACCAGAAATGAGATCCTGAGCGTGTGTCTGAGAACGTAATCTGCAGACAGGCCAGATTTCATGTCTGCACATTCCTTGCAGACAAATGAGACTCTGGTACACGTGAATTCTTCTGGAGTTTGATAGAATATAGATGTCTTAATTTGCATACACTGTGTTTAAACCTCATAGATTCGGTATCAATTAGATGTGTTGAAGTTTCTCTAGCAGCAAAATCTCTGATTACGCACAGTAGTGTTTTCCTAGGGTTCTCTTGCTGATTCCCTTGTTTTATTCCTCACCCTGGCCTGTTGTACTTCCATGTGCAGAAATGCTCTAGGTTACTTCATCAGGAGTAATTTTTCAGTGTCATCTAAAGGTTTAGTGCTCTGATTCTGCAACTTTTGCTTGCACTGGAGCAGTACTGTTCAGCCTGATACTTGCAAATTGCTTTAGGTCTCATTGCTAATTGTAAGCTTTCAAAAGAGAGATTGGCTTTGAAATCATGAGTCCTTTTTTCAAGCAATTAGTTTCGTAAGTTCTGGCACAAAAGAAACACTTAGTTCCTTCACGATTTGGTTTTTTTTCATAATTGACTGCCAGTTTCAACAGATTGTCCAATAGCTGCAGTTTCTTTGGGGGATGCTCTTGTGCCTAATCCTGTGCATCCCTGTGCTTGTGCTTTTCCCTCTGGCCACTGATGGAACAGACACAGCCACTTCCACACAGCCACCTGTTTTCACAAGGCCTGTTAGAGCATCATTATTTTTGTCAAGTATGTCCTTTCCTTTCCCCAGCATAAACACCTTTTAATCACATACATTTTGTCTTCAGAAAGTAGGCTATGAAAATTAACAGATGTCATAGTCATGGGGTTTTTTTGCCCTTTGGATTCTGAGTCTTACATTCAAACTTGATTGATGTTTTCAGATCTGGTATTTGCAGTTACCCCTGTAGCTGTGAGGACTAGGAAAGAATGTTTTGGTCTTTCAGAATCAACCTGAAAATCCTATGATTCTCTGCCTTGGGCGTGTGAGGAAGTCTTCAGTACTTCCAAGAAAATCACTAATAGAGTGGTAACATTTGTAAGCCTGCAATTCAGAGCTCTGTGTAGGCATATGATTCACCATCCAAAATCGATGTGATTCCCTGGTGCTGCCAGTTAAATCAAGGGTGTTTTGTTGTCAGGAGACAGGCCCAATTTCCAGGTGAATAATCTCTCTCTCAGTATGCAGACCACTGCTGGTTAGCTGAATGCTGTTGAGCAGCACTGTTTCTTCCCCATTACATAAAAATAATTTTATCCTTTGGTTTAGGAGGCAGAGCAGGATACTGGTCAAGCCACAGATTTCCAAACTGGCCTATGGGGTCTCATTTTCCCTTCTGATGCCCCAAAGCATTAGGAGACTATAGTACTTTTTAGATCCGTTGTGTTTTCTACCTTCTTACAGAATTTATGGTCACAGTATATTCCTTAATATCTTCCTCACATGGTTTGAAATCTTGATGCAAATTCATGCAGCAGAGCAGATATGTCTCTGGGTTTCCTTTCAGGATGAAATTGGCCTTGAAGCTGCTAAATGTGCTAACACTTAGGTAGTGTGTAAATCCCCTCACCCAAAGGAAACAAAAGGCCTTGGAGTTTCCATTAAGTTCTTCCTCCACTCACCCCAGAAAGCAACTAAATTAAGGTTCAGGTTATTCTGTCTTAATTCATCATGTGTGTTTTTCCATCTACACATCACAACTGAAGATATATATATATACAGAGATATATATAAAGTAACAAAATTTGTCTGATAATTATAATTGAGTCAAAGATGTTAGTAGTTAGTGGTTAAGAATTATATATCTAAGCAACTATCAGTCACTCCAATGATTTCAGCATTTAAAAAAATAATCAATGAATGCTAAACATCTAAGTAGTGTTGCTGAGCATATGACTGTACAATGACCAATTTGCAAAGCCACATTAAGAGAAATATATGAGCAGCTCTCCTTGGGGAATGGCCATACAACAGAGTGTGGGTGTTTGTATAAAAGCTAATCCTCCCGCGGTGTGATATCAATTAAGTACAGTTCGGGGTAATAAAGAAAATATAGTGTTATCTGGGCTGTATATTACTATCCCCTGATTTAAAAAATTGCAGCAAGGTCAGCAGTTTTGGTACTTGCTACTTACAACTAAAGTGCTGCGTGAGTTTTGCTGTCTCTCTGTGTATGTGTGTGTCTCTTTTTCTTTTTCAGTGGCCTGTAGTGGCCTTGGAATGGGGGGGAAAAAGAAAAAAAAGTGAAAAGGATCAATAATGCCACTTCTTTGAATACCAGAGTAGATTTAGTGTGTGTGAGTAGTGGCAGATTGACAGCCTGGAGAGCTAAAGGCCCAACCTGTGCAGCCAGAGCTGTGCAAGCACCTCCTGGATTGCCTTGCAGTGTTACCACAGCTTTGACCTGGCTGTGGACACTCTTCCCTCCTTGCAGCTGAACCTTTTGCTTCATTTCTGAGGCTACCACCAAATTAGTTCCAGTTGCAATGGTGTAATATTTTATTGGGAAAGAAAAGCACGTTTCGGTTTTCATTTTAAGGTGGACAATTTCCAATAGGACATGGATATTTTAATTTTGTTTTTTGTGTTGTAGTAATGAGTTGCTTACTTTTAAGAGCATAGCAGAAAGCAAAACCACACAAATAACAGGGACTAGTTTCTCATGGTTCAAACTGCACATCCTTTTTCTGGGAGTAAGCAAAGACTGAAAATGGTTTTTGCAGCACTGATTATTCATTTTCTTCTGATAAATGAGTAGACATATTAGTGCCAGCTTAACTTTTTCTGTTAGTGGGACAGACCTCTAAAGACGAAGTTTAGATAAAAGTCAATCTTAGAACTCTCTGTGGTGTAACAGAGAAGTTCTTTGTCTCTCTACAGACCCAAGGTCTTCCTCAGAAGGGTTTCCCCTCTGGGTGTCCCAGTCCCTCTGTTCTCCAGTGTCACACCTCAGACTTCCAGGGAAGTCACAGACTCAGAGTCATTTAGTTTGGATGAACACCAGCAGTTCAAACACTGCTGTTTGAGAGGTGCCAGAAGGCACAAGTACTTTATTTGGGGTGGATGACTTGAGATGTTAAAAAATTGCACAAGGGCTTTTCATTCTAAACATTTGGAATTGTGTAAAGCACAAGAAAACCCTCAACAACAGCTTCAAAATCTGATGATGCATATCTACTTCCTTACCTCTACTCTTACTTCTTGAATAGTACCTGGAGTTTGGAAAGGCCCGGATTTTGAACCTGACTGGGATGTTACAATAGATATTTTGCCTACACTGAGCCCCACGTCAGGAAAAGCACAGAGGTTAATTCTGAGCACATGCTTAAAACCTATTGAAGTCAAACACATATTTAGATACAGATGTGGGAAATATGTTTATGGGTGTTGTTGAACAAGAGCCTTACATGCATTAACAGTTTGCCACTTGATGCTGCTAGCCAATAATATGCTGCACTTTGGCTCTGCTAAAAATAACAATAAAATAGTTATTCTGTAATTTTCCTGCCATAATTGAATGATCCTGTGTTGTGACTCTGCCCAACTTCGTGAGCCAGGTAACACCATATACATCTTGGAAGTTTCCCTCTGGTCTCCTGGTGTCCTTAAATCATTTGGTCTAAAAGCATTGAGAGATGGGAAATTTTTTAAAAAGTTCTTTTGAGAGCTACAACTAGACCAAAAATACCCCAGTCATTTTCTCTAGATTGTCCATAGAATGGTAAACCCTGGTTAATATTTCAAAAAAATTAGGTGACCTTTAAAATCCTGGAACTGATCTGTTTTTTGAAGTTGCTGGTTCAGGGATGGATTTTGGGGTCCCCATTTCCTGCAAGTCCATTGGTCTTGCATGAGGACTCTAGAATCCAGCTTGGCATCTGGAGATCCATTTCATGGATCTATTACTACAAGGAAAAGAAGGGAAAAAAAAAAAAAAGAATGTGGAAGTAAAAACAAGCTAAGCCAAAGAAAACAAAAATTAAAGTTCAGTGGCTACTCAGTTTAGTAATTTCTTACACATTCTGGTTTTCTGGATCATATTTGTGTCCTAATATGAGGACGGGCCTTTTCCATTAAAACAGGAGAGTGCTAGGGAATCCACTGCAGGAAAGCAACTGCTGGGATTCATTAGGCTGCCCTGGAGGTTCCAGCAGCCCTGGTGGCTGGCTGGGATTATTTGAGCAAATGCTATCTCTCATCAGTTTCAAAGCAGAAAACCTGAAAAAAATATATTTATTACTATAATTAATATTATTTTAATTACTATTTATGCCTTTGTAAAAAAAGGTTGGGAAATCTGCCCTTCTGATTTTTACTGGGTTTTACCCCATTTTTGCTCAGGAGTAGATGACAAAATGTTCACTGCAAGGGTCATTAGACTCCATTTGTATGATACATAAAAAATGTCTCACTAAGATCGTTTTAGAGAGACAACATTAAAAATCACTTTCTGGAGCAACCCAGATGTTTTGCTGCAAGAGTCACTCTTACAAGGTGAAGTCCATGATTTACAGCATTGTCCTAGACAAGTAACAGGGACTTCCCGTCCAGTTGCTTGTGTAGGGCAGATCCACCTGTAAGGGAGAATTTACCCACAGCTACTTCTTTGGATAGGTAAATAGCTAGAAGTCAAAAATCTTTCAAAATCCAGCAGGGCACAAGCATCACGAAGTCACTGTATTGAGTTGTTGACATTAGTGCAAAAACTTCCAACAACTCCTGGCTTGGTGTCAACAGTAAAGGCCCACAAACCATCAAAGAGAGAACACTGCATGAGCATTTCTTTAGGCAGGAATCTTTTTCACACTCAGTGAATTCTGAACTACTGTGAGGGAATAAATCAAAACCAAGACAAGCAAAATAAAATAATAATTTTTTTAAAAAAAGCAACACAAGAGGAGGTGGCAAATATTGAAAAGAGAACAAGGGAAAAAAAGTGGTTTCTGTTTTGTCCTACAGGCAGAAGTGCCAGGACAAATCAGCAGGTCTTCGGGTGAATTTTCTAGTTACAGTAGATGAAGCATTTCGTTGGCCACTTTGACAGATTGTTAACGTTAGTTGGGCTGAGTGTGATTAATTCTGCTGCTCTGTCAGTGACAGGAGGAAAAGGTTCTGCTAAAACCGAGCAGAGGTGACTCTGCTAGAATTCGTTAGAGGGGCTCGGAGCAGGGGAAGCACAAGGCAGAGTCGTGTCAGCTTCCCAGCTGTGGTCTTCTGGATCAAAGGAAAGATGCTGCTGATTTGAAATGAAAAGTTGGGGGTTTCCCTAATGTGATCTGGCGTAGGGAGCGATTGATACGGGGTTGTCCTTCCCCCGCTTCAGGCAAAGGAAAAAATGGATCCGGATGTGAGCAAATAGTACAAAGAGAAGGCAGAGCTGCTAAGCTACATATTTTTATGCAATTTTCAAATGTGTGAGCTGTCAGGTTTAAAAAATAATAATAACACAGGGTCATTCCTTAGCCTGCTAACAGATGTGTCCAACATTTGGATCCTAGCGCAAGGATTTTGCCTTAACCAAAATGAATACATCTTATACATTGACAGTAAATCTCTCAGCACCCTTAAAATATAACTCAACTAATAAATGAGAAAGAGAAGACATCTGAGAAACTGCAAGTGTCTGCTTAAAATATATAGAGTTAATATCAGCAACTGGCAAGTGAAGTCAGAGCAATCGGAACATTCCTGCTCACCATTCCCAGCTGCAGAATCCGGATCCAAAGGCAGATTCACACCTCGTGTTAACACAGCGTACAGCAGTAAAGCTCCATTGATTTCAGCCTGGTTATTACTGATTTTCAGTCGTTTAAGGGAGGAAACAGTGGCCAAGGCAGCAAAGTGTGCTCCAGAGACAACGTAGCCTGTGGTGCTTTGCCACTGACCAGTTGTTTCTAACACCGGTGTGGAAGCTTAAAGGGAGGTCACCTAAGGTTCCCAGGCAAAAGTAAAGCAGGGAGATGCACAATTAGCTGTGAGGTGCTGGCAATAGATATGCAGAGGATAAAGCTCTGGAGTGACAGCAGAAATGTTATTCTAATAGTACAAAGGAGGCACACCTCAAAGCGCAGAAACAAAAATATATGGTAGTGGTATTGACTAACAGATTTGTGCAGAAATAAAGTGGCAGGATTTATTTGCAATCTTTTCTGGCTAGCTGAATTGTTTGAGATATGAAATAGTTATTCTATATAGATATATAATTCTCAATATATATTATTCTATAATACAAACATCTGTAACTTGATAAATTTTTTTTATTCTGAAAGTAAGAGTAGAACATAAGCAAATAGAATAATGATATGCTTAAACTTAAGAAAATCATCTGAAATTCACAAGGTTTTAAGCTGTGGGAGTTTTTTTCCTGCTCTTCCATGATGCTTCATTTCCCTTTGAAACTGGGCAGTCGCCTACAGGTTTTGGAAGTACAGTTTTTTCCAGGACTTGAGAGGGATCCATCATGTTTACACTTTCCCATCCTTAGGATCAACCACATGTGTTTAATTCCCATTCTTTGCCGGGTTTATCTGCAGTGACTGAGGAGATAACTTCCAACAGAGTAACCTTGGAGATAAGGTGGGGGCAGACAGCTGGGGCAGTAACCTTTTGCAGCCCCATGATTAATCCAATATGGTTATGAATCAGAGCTCTTGGTCATCAGAGCTTGGATGTTCAGTATCTTTCTGTAATCCAGAATTACTGCTACCCATTCACCTGTGGTATAAAAACTGCAGCCTCAGCAGAGGAGTTGATGGACAGTAAACTACTGCAGCTAAACCAAGAGAAGATTCAAAAATTTCTGGTTGTCATTGCTGGGTAAAAATCAGGGAGCTTCAGTATCTGCAAAACAGAATGGGATCATTATAGTCCTAATTGAGCAAAGCAAATAAAAACATGCTCAGCCCTAAGCACTTGGATAATACTGATCCTTCTGACCAGAATTTAACGAAGGATTTGAGACTGTGCTTAATGTTCAACATGTGAGAAGTTGACTTCTCAGGGTCTTGAGCATATGTTTAATTTTTTTACTGAGTTAAGGCCATATGAATGGAAATGACATTTGTAGTTAGTGTCTAGGCTAAATCAAGCCACATGCCTCAGGGTACAAAATAACTATCAGATGGAGACAGTAGTGTAGTGTTCTCACTATAAAATACTCACCAGAGATTCACTTTTCCCAGGTAAGTTCATAGCAGTTAATTTGGAATCAGGCTATTAGGCTAATAAATTTAAGGAATTATTTGTTAATATGAGTTTTCAAAGCTTTGCATAGCTTCAGTGACTGAATAATTTACCAAATAATGGACAATAAATAACTCCTTCAATTAACTTTCCTGATTTTTACTGTTCCCAAATTCTCCAAGGAATAGATCACAACTTTTATCAGCCTAATGATTACTTGGAATAATTTGTGAATTTTTGAAACAAATAGTTCTTGATCCACAAGTCTGTGAGCCAACAGCAGCAAACATTCCACTGTGCAGGTTATTGGTATGGCCAAGTCAGTCAGAACAGGAGCAGCTCCCTCTGCCTTTGGTCACATATGACTTAAATCCATTTTCTAATGAGCAATTTCCTGAGTTGCCCTAAATTTATAATGTGTGAAGGAAAGGNAAAAAAAAAAAAAAAGTAGAATGTGTTTTAGTTGATTTGGCTCAAATATTTATTATAGCATGTCGTATATTTTGATAAAGGTTTTTGTTGCTCCCTATGACTTTTGACTAAATCTTGGTAGTTATATAGACCTTAATTCTAGTTTAAAATAAAAGTAGGTTCCATCTTACTCTGTATGGCTATGTTTGCCTGGCTAAGCCAATATATTGCCATTTGCTTTATGATCAATATCAGCTAATAAAGCACCACTATTCTTTTGAAGCATGCTCAGAGAAGGTGAAAGCATCTTGGCAAGACTGATATGTTACCTCTTCTATGTTGAATTAACAACAATAGGCAAAAGGAAATAGAATAAAATAAGGAAAGTAAAACAAAACAAAATTAAATAAAAATAAAATAGGTCCTTAAGAAATAAGCTTACTGCTGGCTTAAATGCTGGTTTCATTGGAAGTATTTATAACTTTCAAATATCCATTTTAGATCTGAAGAGAATGTAGAAGTGAGCAGAATTCAGAAGTATTTATTACATTGACCTTACACTATTAAGACTTTCTAAAAAAAAATTACAGATTGTATTTCTAAGTACTATATGGAAATGTATTTTTATTTCCCCCCTCTTTTACCTTTCTGTGTGTGCCCAAAGGCATGCAGATGCAGCTTGCATTTATTCAGTCACGAGGCCAAAATTACCAATCCAACACTTCCTATTATTTGTTTTCATTCTGTGCCGCAGTGAGGTGCCTTGACTTGGGGAACTGATTTGCCTGAAAAAGCCATGAAATAGAAGATCTTAGGTTTCATTTCTCTTTTGATGGATCAATTCACCGGTGCCGTTCAACCTGTGGTTATAGAAAGCCCTGGCATAAAGAAGAGGCAGTAGACTATGGTGGTATAAAATCCTTCCATGACACCACTGCCATATGAGAAATGGTTATAAAAAGCTAAAGTTAAAGCAGCTTTACTCTCTGGCTTGCCTGCTTGTCAGCTGGTGTAAATTCATGCTGCAAACCCATGACTACTCATATATTGTGCCACTGAGGTTGTGACTCAGAAACTGATATGTGCTGTAGATCTTCCATGGTTAAATGTGAATGCTGCCTCTGATTAAGATCATGGGAGTTTCCCTTCCTAACAGGAGAAATACCCCATGCCCTGCCATGCAGAGCCACTCAAATAGCTCTGGGAGCTACAGCATTACCTGCAGAAAAGGTATCACTGGTTGTGGTAAATCTTGATTTCTTCAGCCTTGGTTATGCTTTATTTTAGTATTTTGAAGACAAAAACCCCAAAGAAATAGAATATTAAGTTTATTCATAAATCTGTAAATACAGAGATTCCAAACCTTTATGAAATCCAGTGCAACTTCTGGTTTCCTCACCTATTGTATGCCTGCAGGTCTAAATCTTGCCTAAAGCAAGTTAGAATGAATTTTCTCCAGAAGCAAAGAAATCACATCTAATTATCAGTTTACATCCAGGGTCTGTTGCTGGAGTGACTGGAATAGCAGAACTGTAGCAATAGAGTATTTTACCCCACAGTTACCTCTGCCTGGCTACCCCTTTGTCTCTTGGGGAATGAAGACTCAGTTGATTAAATGACATTGGTTTGGGGAAAAAAGCTGCCAATGCCCTGTTCTCTTGGTCAGGCTGTTTTGGTGTTCCTGCTGCCTCCAGGGGAGGAAGCAAGACAGAGAGGTAGATGTGAGGAGCAGAATCCCAGTTATATTCCACTCTGGTTTGAAATGTCTAAAACTGGACTTACTCTGTTACTACATGTGGGATAATGCTAGATTAATATCTTTCTGTCTAGGAACTGATTCTTGACCATAATCCCATCCAACATCCATTTCACAGGCAGATGTGACTAGTTCACTGATAAACACATTGGTTGAAGCCCATGAGAGTTTTATGTAGAGATTTTGGCAGTGTAATTAGGAAAATAATACAAATATTTCTTCAACATCAGCTGTCTCTGAAACACAAAGCAATATAGTTGCCTACAATGCTCTTTTTCCATATCAGCAGACTTCCCTGTTGGTACTTTGCCTGTAATATAATGACCAGTGTATGCTTTATTTGGGCAGTGGCTTTAAATACCCACTTTGGTTTGATAACACCACATTTCATTAACATATCAGGATCAAATTGTTGTCTGTGTTTGTGGAAATGTATCCGGCTCACCTCAGAGGTTTTGAGAATTTGGCCACTCCCCTTTAGTCATTATAGAAAGAGACCTGCCAAGATGAGAAATTACACCAGGAGGGTTGAATATTAGGATTAATTGTCTTGAACCAGTGCAGTGGAGCAGGTAGGCAAGTCAAATCGAGGTGGGGATAATGAGGGCCAATAGGCAGCCTGTATTGTCTTCTTTCATAAAGAAAAGTATTTAAAAGAAACTATTTCCCATCTTTCAGCACAACTAAAATTGGAATTTAAAGCTTCTGCATTTTCAGCAATGGGAAAATTACAGTGTTCAATAAAGGGAGGATTTCTTTTTAAATGGGAGAAACCAGGTTGAACAAAGATCATCTGTGGGCCATTAGCTCTTTCTTCGAGGGTAGCTTAGCACCAGCTTTCCCCTGAAGCTGATAGGATTGGTCTAACCTTTTAGACCTTTGATATTGATCTTTAGCCTTTTCAATTGGACATTTTTACTGTGCTTAAACTGTATCTCCTGGTTGCTTCAAACACTTAATTGTGCTGAAAAGTAGTAATTCATTTAAAGGGAGAGGCAAAGTGGGCTAAAGAGGGGAAGGTAATATTAACTGGAACATGACAATGACAATCAGTTAATAAAGAGAAATGCTTTGGATCCTTCCGAAGGAAGATTTTTGTTTAAAAGGGAATTGGAATTACGAAGGTGTAATGTTCATCTACTTATTATCCTTTGCTGCCTTCTGTCATTGCCAAAGACTCACCAGACAGTGCTGCAGAGTTTCAGTATCTCTGAAATGGGAAAGGTCCCAAACCTTTCTCTTTCTATAGCAGGTCTACTGTGCCCCCATTTCAAAAGATTCCCATTGCTATCTAAAACTTAGAGAGACCTTCAAACAGTCCTTTGTTTTGGCTTTAATCCTTTAACCAGCTGTTTGTTCAGTTGTCTCTCCAACGCGGTTCCGGCAGACTGCTTTGTGTTTCCTTGTCGAGTTTGTGTTTCATCACAGAAATATCACAGGCCTTTGAAAACAGAAGACAACCATTCTTGTGAGATACGGGTTTAAAGTAGTGGACAATTAGTTCAGATTAACCTTTTAGGAAATTTCCACCTTTCAGAGCCGAATTCTTGTGAGAGGTAATTCCAAGATTGGTGAAATCAAAGTATTAAAATGAAATTCTATGGCCTTGGCACACTGTCTCTTCTCTCTTTAAAGAAATCAGCTGTAACAATAATAGGATTTTAGCTTAAGGTGCAAAGTTGAATCCAGATTTGGCCCACAGTCTGGGTAAATAATCTTCCACTCTACAGAGTTGCTAATAAGGATGAGGATATCTATTTCACATACAAAAATTTAGTCAGTAAATTCCAAAAAAGATTCTTCACCAGTACCTTGTATAAATTCCAGGATGCTTTGGAAGGTATTTTAGCTCCTATTTTCCATGTACACAAACATATTTACAAAATAAGTCTCATGAACTTCAGCAAACTGAGAAGTATTTCCTGACCCTATCAACCAAAATACTTGGTGAATGCATTTGGCTTAGTATTGTGGGTAACTCTCATGATCTAAATCTGCTATCCATGATGACAGAAAGCATTATTTTTTCCTTCTTTTTTCAAGATTTATAGATTGTATCCACAAAGCACCATTGTATCACTGTACTCGAATTCTACCATCCAAAATGAAATTTTTATATACCATCTATCAATGTGAGCTGAGTGCAATGAATAGAAAAGGCAGCTCTCTATCTTATCAATAATGAAAGAGTACTTCACTTCCCAGAAGAAATAAAGCTGGAGACTACGTACCTATTTCTCCTGGAAACCACTCCAGGATTTCACAAAGGATGTATATCAACATATTCACCTTGGATCCACCAAATACCCTTCAGCTCTGTAACTGCTAATTTTCCTGATCAAGCTCCATTTAATGTACCTGCATTTTGATGCCCCGGCTCTTAGTGATGTTCAGAACAGATTTGTACACACTTGAGTGAAGGAAGAGTCGAAGCCACTTTGAAATTCTGGCTATTGTTAAGACTGTGTTTCACTTACATTTAATTCGAGGCGTTTCATTTTACAAGAATAATGGAATACTACGTTCTGAAGTCAGACATTTTCCTACCAAGGCCCTTTAAATCAGTTATTTTCCTAAATTTGACAACAGTTCTAATTTCTGTCTTGTGCCTATTTAAATATAAGTACATTTCCCATGGCACTGTGTGGATTGTAAAAACTGGGTGATACAATAGTTGTCTTTACAAAAAGTAAACTAGAGCTGGCCATAAAAAAAAAAAAGTCTGCAAACATGCAACTGTTCCCAATAGCAAGCATAATTAATAGGAACTGTAATGTAGTGTAATGGTGTAAGTCAGAAATAATGCTACTACCATTAAATACACATATGTTAACAAGATCACAAGGAATGAAAAAACATTCACATTTCAGACATCCATTAGTCTCTCAGCTTTGCTGTCTACAAAGGGCCTGTACCAGTGCTCTTATGTTAATACAGTGTGTACTGCTTGGGAGGCAACACCGGGGAATGCAAAATAGAGCAGGAATTGCTGCAAAGATTGGATCAAATTTTTGCACTACATAAATTCACTGCAAAGATCCTCGATACATTGGGATGTAATTTGTCTAAAGCTTCAGAATCAGTGCATATTGTGAGGCAGCTCTATATCAGAGTGGCTTTGTTTTTCCAGGAGTTACTGGAGAAAAATGAAAAAGTAAGGGACTGGTTTAAATATATTCCATAGTGTTGAATAATGCTGTTTATCCATATTTCCCAGGGCAGCTGAGAACAGCACATGGAGTACTCAATGCACATAAAGCTCCTTAACATCAGTGGCAAAGCATCAGGGTGTGATCCTTCCCTCTGGTGCCTCACAGGTGGGACTATGGAATATCTCCTGCATAAGAAAGGGTGCTTTTATCATACTCGGTGAGGTGTGTGTCACTTGCTCCACAGAATGTCCTTCCTGCAGCTGCCCAAGGGACACTGACCACAGACATAGCTCTGGGTCAGCCCTGTGCTTTAGGTTTTCCTTTCAAAGGGGCAAGGGTAAAAAAAAGAAAGGATAAAAATGGGGGATTGCCACATGACTCCTTTTTGAAAATCAGGAAGAGGAAACTCTCTTTACCCCATCAAGCTGCAGAAACTTTGAGAAGATGTTTAGCATTCTAGGAAATACAGCTATATTGGTATGAATGCTGTGGTATGGGTAATTGTCTGTCTTACTTCAAATTCTGAAAAAAACAAAAAGGTATTTCATCATAATTTCATCTAAATCGCAGAGGGTGGTGACTACAGCCTGGTTGAAATATTTTCAAAAACATCTCTGGATGTAATGGTTTTTAAATATCCTGTGAAATTTCCTTTTTTTTCTTTTTTTAACTTACCTCATAAAGTAGTACATCATGAGTGACATTTGGTGGGGATCATTGACTGTCTAAGAGAGGCGGGCAGTTCCTCTGCATACGGATTTGGTATTTAAACTCGGATTTAAGAAAGTTGGATTATTTTATTTCAAGTTCACACAACTTCTTTTCTCCTCAACACTTACATGCTGTGACAGAAACACCGCCTGCCTTTGAGTGGGTACGGTCCCCTGTGGTTTATCTTTATTCAACAGTTTATAGAAAGTAACTTTTTAGCTTTAGGAGACCTTCAAAGTTTCTTCTCTAGGCACTGGGGTCTCTGAAGCATCTAAGTCTGCAAAAGGAGATATTTCAGCCATCTAAGATATGCCCCAGGTTTATACGTAGCTTAAAAAAAAGAAGAAAAACTATAAAAGATTAGTCATAAAATGGTCTAATTGGCCAGAAGTCTCTGTGGTGGCAGTGTGTTTTATTAACTGGAAGAGACATCACAGACAGTACTCTGAGATAAATCTGACCTGACTTCTGCTAATGTTTTCTAAGAATGGCATACCAGGCTGTGAGGGAATAATTTTGTTGGATTTTTCTTCACAGAAAGTGAAGGTTGATTTTTTTTTTTTCCCTTTAGCTTCTCCCCTCACCTCCCTCCCTCAAATCTTTTGTGAATTAATTTTCTATTTCCTGTGATCAGAGTTTTTCTCATACCTCATTCATTCCAAACATTGCATTGAAAAATGTCAAAGATTAGGACAAAGGACGAAAGAACTGTGCACCTTCCATCTGGGCAGCATAAGTAATGACGGGGTCAAGATTGAAGTCCATGAATCCCTCCATTACCTCACTCTCCCACTTTCTATTTCATTTTTAAGGATGCCCTGAAATGTGAATACTTCTTTTAATGCCTTATGAGAGTTACTGTGAGAAAGGTGATCAAAAGGACTCTGCTGGCTTGGGTGCCCTTTATCTCCGAGGAAGGTGATGCACAGCATCTGGAGATGATGGAACGCATGATTAACATTACCACAGAGAATGATTAATATCTTCTTAAAGCACCTACTTCCAGATTATCCATCATTTCATTAGAGTGAAAAAAAAAGTTCTTTTGAAAGGGGGCTGTGCCCCTGAACCATGAATAACTAACCCACCTCTTGACATGTTTACTAATTGAGTAGCAGAGTATGCTTAATATTATGTTGAACAAATAGTGGTGCCCTCTCTTTATGCAGAAACCAAAAGGTAGGAAAAGAACAAAGTGAATTTGAGACAGTGGTTTAATAAAGCAGTTAAATGACTTGTTTCATTGAAAGTGTCTTTAAATACATTAACAAGCTTTATTTTACTTTCCTTTCTCCTTTCTTAAAACACTCTGTGTATGTCAGGCTAGACTTTTTTTTAAATGAGGATTACAGTTCTCTGGATTACGTAATGTTTCAAAAAATATATATTTCTCTAAATTCTCTTGGAGAGCAGCACTGTTCTTGTAGGATTGGAAGTGGGTCCTTGGAGGGATGTAACCTCTAACATCAACTTTCTGTGTTACAGTCAGGGACCAACCCTGCAAACAGTGAGGAAAAAGCTTTGTGCCTGTGCTGGCTGATGTGGGTCGGGTGACTCTGATCTTACCAAGGGTCTGCAGCTGGTGATTCTTGAATCTCATTGCAGAGATGGGCAAGCTGCTGATAATTTGTAAAACGAAAAACAACTACTTTCTTTCTGTCCACCATCCTCCTCTTTGTAAGGGCCCCCATTCTTTTTGTTTTTGTTAATGGCACTGAACAGCTCTAAAGTTCAGATCAATACAGTGCTACCTTAGTGCCTTGCTCACATATATAATATCTTCTTATATTAATCCTGTTTCCAGGGAAGTGTGACAGGCAGTGGTGATGCAGAATACTAAACTGGTGATTATTAATCACTGTCTTTCAGATCAATAATCCACTGTAACTTTTCCTTCCCCCCATCCTATTTTTTTGTCGTTTGAAGTTAAACAGAACTACTTATGTGTATCCCGCTCGGGTGGTGTTTGTGTGTTTAATAGCACTTTGTGTCCTTCCGTTCAGCAGCAGCCTGGTGCCTGCAGCTTTTGCAGCACCTCCTTGCTGATGGGAGCCTGATTGCCCGAGGCATTCAACCCCACCCAAGGCTTTCAGGGGTGACCCTGAGACATTCATTGTGGATGCAAGGCGGTAGATAATATGGCATTGCTGGTAAAATATTGCTTGCTTGGTATTGTTGCCTGCAAACCAACAAAGGCAGGGATCACTGCCCTAAGAAATAAAGCCATCCGTAGCCCTCTGCCTTTGTTTGATTTCAGGAGCATTAGTTACATTATAGTGTGTTCAGATTCTAATGCTGGGAATTTGAGCTCTGGACAGTCTCCCCTGAGTGCTGTGACAACAGAAGCATGAAAGAATGTTTTCTGAGAATTTTAGAGGATTCCTTGAAAACGATACAGTGTGAAAACCCCACTTGACTCACTCCTGGCTTTCTCAGGAAATTACAGTTGGCTGCAGGAAAAAAAAAAAAAGTGATGCTTTCTTAGTTTATTTTCTTATGTTTCTCAGTTTTCCACCTGCTTTTTCTGTGACGTACAGGCTTTGCAGGGGGGTAGGTTAGGAGAGAAGAACAGCTCCTTGAAAGCCACCTCTGGCATGACTATTACAAGAGACAATGAACTCGAACATGCTTCTCTCCCTTTTTTCCCTCCAAAGATCGTGAACTCGAAACTCAGTTGTGCATGCATGAAAGTTCTATAAACATTACTTAAACAGCAGCCAAAAGACCTTTGCCAGCTCTGGCCTACTTCTCCCCTTGTAGGGGCTCAGCACTCCCACTCAGTTGACTACTTGTCCTACTCTTTGCCCTCTCTGCTCTGCTGCAATCGTCCTGGAATTTTCCTCTATGCAACTGCTGTCCAAACCAGCTGCACCCACTACATCTTCAGCAGTGGACCGAGGAGGGTATTAATCATATTTTTGAGGAGGACACTCTGCTATTTATCTCCCTGACACCTCCAGCGTTTGGGAGCCCACTGCAGCACACAGCCCATTGACTAGTAATATTACACATTACCGTGCTCCATTGCCTCTCCCTGCCCTCTTCATTGAGTGGCTGTTCAACAGTGGAGTTGTGTTTGTTCAATCAGACATAATTTATACCTTTTTTGTTCCTTCTGGAGGGCTCTTGCTAATTTTAAGTCTAAGCACTGCGTTTTCCATATAATTCTAGCTCCGACGTCACCGATGGTCAAAGAGATCTGATTTCAGACTTGTTCAAACTTGTTGGTTTTAAATCACCAAAGAGGTAATTTAAAAAGCAAAGTGTCAAGGGAGATCATCTCATACTACCTTTAAAGATCCAGGTTTTTATTGCATGTCTAGGAATATATATGTGTCCTGTCTCCAAGGGGAATACCTGCAACAGCACATGGTACTGCCATCCCCTGGCTATTGTCCAACATGCAAAGTCTGTGAAGGAGAAGAGATTAATAATTCAGTTAATTTATAGAAAGTGGGGCTTTTTTGTTTTCATTTTTTAAAAGAAATTGATAGGAAGAGGAGTGTGTAAGGAAAGAAAGCTATTGTAAGACTAAATGCCTAATCATTCATCCTGGAGTTTGTTTGTTCCCCTTTCAGATTCATCACACTGTGTAATGAGAGTGGCTAGCTTAAGATCTGCCTAATTTTACAAGGTTGAGACAATGTAAAGAAACAAAACGTGTTGGGCTTTGAGGTGTTTGGGGAAATGGATTACTTACTGCTATGTATGTGGGGATTATTTCATATAGGACGGTTAAAATAAACCCAAAATTCAAAAGAAATTAAAAACCTGCCATGTTTTTAGCTTTTCTTGCCTGGATGGAACTTCTGAAGGATGTAAACTGATGAAATTTCTGGAGGATTTAAGCCAATTTAGCTGAATTAAGGGCTTAGCCCATGAGGTCCCAGTAAATGGCCCATGGGATGAACAGATCCCTCTGGTGCCAATCACTGTGGTGCATAATAATACTCTGTATTTCATTCTAGCTTCTGTTCTCTCCACTCCAGTGGAACTGCTCTTGCCAAGGTCTCTAGGAAGCTCTTCAGGGCCAAATCTCAAGGCCATTATTCCGTTCATATGTTCTTTGACATTTTGGCTACATCTGACAGACCTCATTATAATCTCTGTCTTGAAATCTTGGTTAAAAAGACTCTGTCCTGGAACCTGTTTCTCCTGTTCACTTTCTGTTTGCTCCTATGCAACCTTCATGGGCCACCATAGTTTTAATTATTTTTTTTTTAACTCTTCAAGCAGTGTCCTCTGAACTCATATTCATCCACATCCAAATAAATTCCATTGTAATAATAATTTTGGCTGTTATCACCCCCCACTTCTTTCCTAATGGAGATACTGCTGCACTGGCTTGCCTTAGAGCAGCCAAGCCTAGACATCTGCTCATCTCTTTGACATCTCATCCCAGATGCTTTGTCACCAGGAAAAATTAATGTGGGTAAAATATTTTGTTACCATCCTAATCTCATATTCAAATGCACGGCTTGAACACCATCTTAACTGCACCTTCCTTCTGCTTTCTTGCTGCCTCTAGAACTTGCCTCTTCTTCTGTCGTAGCAACTCTGGAAATACCCTGTTTTCCTTGTGTGTGAATTGAAGCCGAGCTGCAGCCCCTCCTGAGGTGCAGTTTGTGGAAGAATCCAGGTCAGTGGCTGAGGTGGGCATGGAGCAGGCCCATGTGGTTGGCATGCAGCCCTGTGGGAGATATGGCATATATGCAATTAAGACAGAATGCTCTGGGAATTGTGCTGCTACCCTCTAACAAACCTCCACCGAGCATATGCAGATGGTGATTTGCAGAGGATTATAATTTGGCCACGTTTTGTTGAATATTCATGAGGACAGTGAACGATACCTCTCTGTCCCTGCATTGGCCTCTACCACATTTTGAGACAGTCCCCCAATGCACATTAGTGGAAGTTCACTAAAAAAATTCTAAACCTTTCAAAACCAACTGGTGTGATTGTTCTTAGAAATGGCCGAACTGCTCGGTGGAAGCTTCTTGGGTTTTTTCAGCATGAAACACTAATAAACCCAACAGCTCAAACAGACACTGAAAAGTTGTAGTCCACTGCAAATAACCTTCTCTGGTACATGCTGTCACTCTTGCATCTCTTTTTGATATTTCTGCTCTGATTTAATTCGTAAATTGGAAAGTGAGGCGGAAGCGATGATGAGTGTCTTCTTCCTCACGTGAAATCTCATCTTTTTATTTCATCTCAGGTGTAAAGCTGAGCATAATTAGCCAGAAAATTAAGGTTCAAGGAAACATGTTTAAGACAGACAAAGAAACGAGTTTTGCATTGTCGCTGAAGCTGTGCATTATGTTCTCTGGTCAGCTGTAGGCTTGGAGTCGAATTCCTCTCCTGCTCACTGGAAGCTTTTTTATTAACTTTGAGGGCAGAAAATTTCATCTTTCTGCACCTCTGTACCCTTGATGAGACTGACTTCACAGGCCTGGTATCAGCCTCTCTTGATTAGTGCTCACAAAGCCCAGAGAGATGATTTCGTAAGACTGCAAACGTTTTTAATACCCAACTTCAAAGTTGGCCCCGCTTTGAGACAGAGGTTGGACCAGATGACCCTCCAGCATCCCTTGCAAGCTAAATTAGTCTATAATTCTGTGATCAGTGTTCTAAGTGGAAGAAACTCTGATGGAAACACACATAAGCTCCTAAAGGTTAAGGACAGGTATGATCCTAGTCTATCACATAGCAAAATAAACCAAGTTCATCTAAACTGTTTGGGGTCACTCAGTTACCCTTCTCAGTGAGGGGCAGTAATGATTTATAGTCTAAACTCAGTCACTGAGGATCCTCTGATCCTACCTCAGACCTTGCCAGCAGTCCAGCCCAAATAATACATTGTTATTTGGACTACAGTCACTGCAGTCTTCCCCTAAAGAAGAAAATGAGCAGAGTTATCATTATTCCCAGGTGTGCTGTGTATGTGTTCTTACTGGTTTTATACAGAAACAATGAGAAGAAGCAACTATTGCAGTTACTTTAGAATAGAGAGTTTCATAACACTTGATGACATAAAAGGGCAGTCCACAGTTGGAAACTTTCTACTCTATTTGGCCTCTGATTAGAAAAAAAAGAAAGAAGGAAAAAAATCAGCCCCCAGACCAAAACCTGAAAACAAATCTGAAGGCAAGGAAAGCTTTATCATAGCTAAACATATCACAGCTGGATAATGTGAAAGGTTTGCAGCTGGGCTGGGTCGAGTTAGCTGTGCAAAACAGGAGATCTTGTTTCAGAAGCAAAGGACAAGACAAGGAGCCTCTCTGGATTCAGATGAAGAGTAAATCTCTTGACCTCTAGGCCCGTGCTAGCCTGTGTGAAATTCAGATCTCAGGACTAAGTAAGAGCTGATTGAGCAGAAGATGAGGCTTGTCTATTACATCCTCACTTTTTAATTAGATCTTCTGGCTGCATGTCCTTTGATCCTGAGCTGTACGTGACAATAAACATATTGACAATGGGGATTACATCAGGCCACTGTCTTTTCCAGCTGAGTGAGGTTGGGAGTTTTTTTTCTGTCGGAATTTCTCTAAGCAAAAAAAGTTATTCTGGCATGATCTGAAGAGGTTTTAAATGTAGATAGTTAAGCTGAATAAAAGCCTGTATGGATAATTTTGCTTTGGCATAATGGCAACTTACTCAAAGTTCATTAAATCCATTTCTAATTAACGTTAACTAATTCAAATTAAGCTATTACACTGCAGTAAACATGTCCACATAGCTATGTGAACCAGCTTATTTTAAATTCTCACTTAAAGTTGTGTGGATACAGCTTCCTAGCTAGCTGAGCTGAGTACCAGGCTAGAGAGCATGACAGATGACAGCATCCATGAACAATATCAGTGTGCTGCCATCTTTAATTTTCTCCTTTCTCTTTGTGTCTAAATAAGAGAACAACAGGAAAGCCTGTTTATATAGTTGTTTGCTGACATGTTGGTTTGCCAGATTCAGCAGTTTTTAAGCGTTCTTCTCTTTGTGGAGCATTTTGATATGTATCCCCTAACTTGAAAGCATTCACTGCCTTCCCTTGGCTCTTCCTGTCCTTGTTAAAAAACAGGATCATCTGTCCTGGTGAGCTCTGGGAATGGTCCTGTACATGTGTTTTCTTGTGCTGCCTGCCACCCTCCAAAACCATTCTGGGGGCATGTAGGAGTGAAACAATGCATGATCCATCCCTATTCCAGCCCTCCACAGAGGGTGGGAAAGATCAGGAACGCTTCTGTTTTATCATCCTCTACTTAATGCCACCCTGCAAAAGGATGCCCTGATGAAGCTCAGAGAGAATATGGGCTAAATCAGCTTGCAGTCAAAGGATTTATAGCTCAATAATTAAGCCCAGACTAACTTCAGGGCACTTCCCTGGATGTGAACAAAAGCTTATGGCTAGAACTATAAATTGAACCCACCCACCTGAAACGCTGCCAGCAAATCTGCCAAAGCCCCTTCCTGTGGAGAGAAACTTTCTCCTGCAGGTCTTGTAAATGAATTAATTATGTGTCTGTTGAAACAGAGTAAATGTTCATCAGTAGTGCTAATATTTGGAATAACAAAGTTGTTAAGTTTGCTGCAATCCAATGCTGCCTAGTGCTGTTGGAGCTCACAGCTGTCTCCTGACACTCTTGTTTGCTGAGTTCCACACACAGAAGGACTTGGGTGTGTCTTGGGGATGTGGTGAGGTGTGGTTTTTAATAGTTGTTATGTTATTAAACATTTGGACTAAGGGAATCCATCAGTAGTTTCTGAAAATAAGAGCCTTGCTACCAGCAGGTAACCAGAAATGCAGAGAAGAGCTGTTTGGGTTGCTTTTTTTTTTCCGTGAAAAAGAAAAATCCCGCAAGACTGTTGAACAATTACAGCCTAATTTCCAAAAAAACACTCAAATGTATATTGTCTTGTGAGCCATTTAGTCCTATTGTCTTCAAATGAAAGCTTTATTCATGTGCTTAACTCTATACAGCAGCTTAAAGGCTTCATTGAATCAATCCCGAGACACTGAGGAGACCTTTGTAGAAGTAACTATTGATAAACACAGGTGACACTTGGGAAAAATAGCAAAGAGCAACAAATCTGCCAGTAGCAGAAATTACTTTAGAGCCTGGGCTGTCTAGGACTGTCATTAAGGTGACCACTTGGGAAGATATCAGGATGAGAGGCTCCTTAATAGTACTTAGGGTAGGCACAGCAAATAGGGTCTGATCCAGCAGATATTGGAATGCTTCTTTTCTAGGCACTTCAGTGACAATGATGCCAACAAAAGGAAGATAGTT
The DNA here is from genome assembly GCA_013396875.1 of Vireo altiloquus. Taxonomy (NCBI): domain Eukaryota; kingdom Metazoa; phylum Chordata; class Aves; order Passeriformes; family Vireonidae; genus Vireo; species Vireo altiloquus. The sequence goes on along the minus strand of VZRF01010205.1, from coordinate 915,678 downwards.
CAGAAAAGAGAGAAATAAATAGATGAGGAAGCTTGAGAGAATGACTTGTGAAGAATGAACAAAATGTGCACGGAGTAATAAAGACCTGTGAAGTGATGCCTGCCCCAGATCATGGGAACACCTTGCTGGTGCTGCAAGGGTGTCAACACCAAAGTCAAAGGATTACTGAGGCCACCAAAGCTCACAGTGACATGAAAAAAAAAATTAAAAATGGAAAATTGAGGTTCAAAGTCAGTGGGGTTGCGCTGAAAAATGTGAGGTGTCCAAACGGATGAAGGATCACAGACGCAGAGGTATCTGTGAGGGGAGCAGAGTCACAAAGGGGCAAGGGCTGGGGAGGACAGCAAAGAGGAGAGGGAGCAGCAGAAAGAGAAACCTGCTGTGGTGGTTTTTGATAGCCAGAGTGACCAACCTGAATCCATCTGAGCCCTAACTGCTGGACAAAATCCTGTGGCATGATCTGTGATACCATCAAGTGTGTCACCATTGTGTGACACTGACCTAGCCTGAGTGACACCTTATTTACCTGACTCAAGAATGCAGAAGGAGAGATGAAGGTAGTTGGCTTTTCCATACCTACTACCTCTGCACTGGGACTCTAATAACCCACATGAACCTTAGTCTAAAAAATAAAATAAACCTTATTTTCACTAGCTTTTTCTTCTAAATGTTGGTAGCACCTTTCAAGCAGTGACAGATCCCAAAGCCCATCCCTCCTGTAGCTGCAGGTAATATCCTGATGTTCCCTATAGGGTGTTGGCAGATACTGTATATTTTAGCACATTTTGACAGGCCTCTACAGCATCCTTGAATCAATCAAGTTCTGCTAAATCTAATAAAAAATTTACCATTAACTTTAAAATCATAGTAAGAAAATTGTAAAAGAAGAATGGTAGCAGTCCTGCTGTCTTGGTTTGAGGAAGATACATGCTTTTCTGTCAATCTCTGTATCTTCACAAGAGTTATTTTCTTAGTCAATCCCCTCTGTGTCTGGGAAGTTGTATTATCACTTTGCAATTAAGAAATGAGTGACAGTTTCATTTTGAGGACATAAGAAGGGGATCTGATGACTCTGGGTGCATGAATATTTCAGCCCTATTTGAGGCCCACCTTGGGTCAGATTTGCAGAGATCTCAAGTACAGTCCCTCAGTTCTGTTGTCAGCAATGAGTATTTCTGAAAGAAACAGTATTTGAGATTGAACTAATAGGAAAATGGTGTTCTCCAAATCACATAAAAAAGGGCCTTGTCCTGGATCTCTTGGGGATCAGAATAAACTCTTCTAGATCACAACTACTTCTCAGTCCTAATGAAATTCGGTAACCCTCTCCTTTCCAGACACGACACTCATTACCCCGAAGTCCCTGACACTGTAATTTTTTTATTAGTAGAGCACAAGATTTCAGCCTCCTTGGGCTGCTCTGACTCTGCTGAAAACCTCTTTCCAGCTGTACTGCAGATTCATTCAAAGCTTCTGTGTCAGGGCTAATGAGAATGATTGAAATGCACTTCATGATAGTCATGGATTCAGCAGGGGAACGATGGGGCAGCTCTTCACCCCTTTCTCCAGGTTCCATGTGGTCCTGCACGGACATGGGATCGGCTGGGTGACAGTGTATGCCCTGGGTGAGCAGGATGCTCTCTGCTCCTTCGTGCTGAGGCATTTAATGTCTAAAAACAGGAGCAATGTGAGCTTTGGATGTGAAATGTCCGTATGCAAAAGCTGGGAGAAGGTGGAATTACAGGTTCTGATGCTAATGGAGATGTTTCTTCCATCTTAGTGCCCATGTAGCAGGAGTAGCATCTGACAGTGACCCAAAGAATGGGTGTCCTATGCTGATGAAAGAACCTAATTGCAAATGTTGTAATTTCCTTATGTTTGTGCATGGCAGCCTATAAGCTGAGGTCTTCTGGTTGAAGGGTACTCTTTTCCCTTCTTTTGTTTGCATTGGAGGCCTGATGTGGAGTCTGCTAAAAGGAAAAGAGAGATTTCCAGTGTGTGAAAGAGCTGATGAGTCCAGGCCGTAGTTCGATATATAAGAACATGAGCAGAAATTGCAATATGTTGTATATACACACATTATACAATCACACATATGCATTTGGATATACTGTTTACATGCATCGATGTTATGCTGTATGTGTTTTTATTATCATGGTTTGTAATCCCACCATCATTCAAAGTCTTACCAAATAGCTCTGTGGGCAGCATGCCAACTTCTTTCACATTCCTGCTAAAGTCACTTGGAATATATCTGAACGTGGCAAAACGCATTTGCCAAGTTATGTGCATAAAAACATCCTTTGATCTTTCAGACTCATAAATATGTAATAAAGTACATGATTGCCCTACTGATCTGTCCTCCATCAATCTTACGTCCCTCTTTTATTGATTCATCAAAATAAGATACGATCAAGGTACAAAAGAGTTAAAGAAGCTATTTATTTTAATGTTTCCTTGGAGAGCTTGCATGTTATTTTGAGTACAAATTATATATGTAATATTTCATGAATGATGTTTGAAGCATTAAAAATCACCTCTGCACTTCAAGTTAACGCAAAACTCTGGCAGTCAGCCATCTTTTATTTGCTTTTTTTTCTTTTCTTCCTTTTTTTTTTTAAGGAACATTGCAAGATGTGGTGTCATTTTTCTATGGCCATACTTAAGGGTTTTTGACTTCTGTTTTTAAATCATGTACTCAACTGGTATTGTAATCCAACTTTGAAATGTTCAGGAAATCATACTTTGCAATAGGTTTAGTATATGGGCTGCCTGGATCTGATAGTGAGTCTTGTCCAAAAGCAGGGATTATCCTGATTTGTACTGAGGGTAAAATGAGAACTGTGAAGGCCCAGGGAAGTATTTTAGGAGTAATAACAGGGGTAAAAACTTGGCCTAAAAATACACATGATAGCAAGCCTTGCCTCTGCCTTGGAGTTTCTGAGATGTCTTTAAATGCCCTGGTTCAGGCTTTGGCTCTACCAGGTGTGAAACCACTGAAGCCCATAAAAATCAAATGTGTTTGGACAGAGGAAAAATCATGCAAACCATAAATAGAGCAAGTTACATAGCAGGCAATAAAATCTGCATTTTGTTTCACAAGGGAGAAATCATGTGGAGTCCTTAAGCTGGTCTTGCTTGCTGGGAGGAGAAGCACTTTTCCCCATGATGCCACAGCTACCGAGTTAAAGGACCATCTGAGTTTGCTTTGACATATTTAGTGCATCGAACAGAGGCTGGTTTATGGCAGCCAATGCATTTTTCTCAACTACTTTATGGTGCTTACTCTTTGGAAGTGTAAAAGTCTCCAGGTCTGAAGATGTACCGATAATGAATGAAATAATTTCTGAGCAAGACCTGCCAACCAGGTAACAGGGAGTGAGCTTCAGCACACTTCTCTGAAGCTGTAAAATATGGGGGGAAAAGTGACATGGGTGCAGATGAGTTCACTTCTTTGTCAGGTTCTCTCTTGGCCTGCCATATGAGTTGTAGAGTCTGGGAAAGTGGAATCATTTTTATGCAGTTCTTGTCATGAATCCACCAGCAGTAACAGGCAGAAAAGACACAGATTATTGTGTGATTTTATGATAATCAAGACGCTTAGCTGACTTGGAGACTGAGAGAGAGAAAAGAGGTGCCAAGTGCTTTGTGATGTTTGGCATCTCCCCTTTGAGGGTCATCACACTTAGAAAACATTAATTAAGTTTCAAGTCACCCAACAATAGGAAATGCTGTTACCCTTTCCTTTCACCACTGAGAACTGAGTCCAAGTGCTGTAATCGACAGTATGGAGCGAACCACTGGCTGAGCTGGAAAAATTATTCAGACTCCTGACTCTCAGCTCTGTGGTTAGGCAGCAGAAAGCATTACCTTTTCCTCACTTCCAGTCAGCAGCAGACTATGGCTTCACGTTACGCTAGGAAATGCTGTCAGTATAACAACCTTTGGAGCTAGCAAGCCATATGCTGATTTCTGTGACGTGGGTATAAGAAGTGAAGTAGTTTTGCACTAAGGAGGAAGAGCACAGCCTCTTCCCACCAGTCACGCACTGCGCAGGCTACATGAGGATTTGATCCATCTGGATGCATTCTCTTGTCTCCCACTCCACTTCCCTAAAGACTTTACCTCCTTTGACCTCCTTCAGGTTTGTGTTGTGGTCCCTTCTGCTTTCATATAGGTTTTGCCAGCATCCCTCTTTGGTGCTGAGTCTCCAGGGCTCACACCTTCCCCGGATGAGAAGGAAATCCCTTTGATCCTCCCCAGCTGCACATTTTCCTTGCAGAGACCTGCAGGTTAACAGCTGATGAAGCCCAGCACTGAAAAGGAAAGGGCTGAAGTTTTCTTGTTCTTTTGTGCCAACCTCTAACCTCAGTCTGATCCCAGGTTTGTTCTGCTGCTCCTGGCCAGGTGCATCCTTCCCTCTGATTGCTTTAATTGGAGTAAATTTCCCTGGCACCATTCGCTGGGGCTGTTCACTCTGAACTGGGGGCAGCCACAGCAAGGAACCATCATGGGTGGACCATTGTTTGTGCCAGTGGGAGGAGAAGGCTTGAAACAGTTGTCCAAATACAGGCAGTAAATCAAAGTGAAGATGGACATGCCACCACTGCCCATGCCCAGGGCAATGACCCACCAAGGTGAAACAGGCACTGGTGTGGTGGCACTGGCTTTTCCTTGCAGCCACCAGAGACACCATGCTGGGCTTTGGTCAGTGATTATTCTTTTGTCTGTGCTGAATCATCATTTTTTGGCTTCCAAAAAAATAGATTTGCTGATTGTTCTTTCTTGTCCAGTTCTCAGAGCTCATCTCCAAAGAATATTTTTGGTCAGAGCATCTCTGTTACCAGTAATATGGAGGTAAATCACTGCAGCTTCTGCTTGACATCCTTTCTGTAGAAGAAGCTGGGCTTCTGGGCCTTTATTTATTATTAATCAAACTATTGGCAGAATTTTAACATTGCAGGAAAAAAAAAGGCTGGAGGATTAAAATCTATCATTACATGGTTTTTATTGAGTCATGAAGGCAGGGAACAATTAAAGGAGACTTTTCAAAACCTTTCTGGAGTTCACAGACAATAACCCAAATCAGAGCAGTGAACAGGCATGGCAGTGAATAGAATGATTTCTGTTCTTCATTCTTGTAGATGTTGCAATTTTTATTTGAATAACTGCCTTCTATCACTTTTTAATTTTATTTATTATTTATACCATTTATTTGGTGTTCTGAAAGCATTTTTACTGAAGAGAAAACCTGCTTCCTGAAACTTTCTACTTTTTCCACTGTAACCATTCAGGAAGAGTAATTAAAGCCAACAACTTTCATTTCTTTAAACAACCTTAAAGAACCCCCCAGGTGAGACAGCAGTGACACACAAAGAGTCTGGTTTAAGTACCTCAGATATGAGCCTCTGATCCTACTTTAATATTAGTCACATCTTAAAATGAAAGAGGAAATTGAAACAGGTTTTGTTTCCATAATTGTTTTTTAAAGCTAGCATATTAAATCTCGGTGAATTATTTAGTAGGAAGGATGACTCTGCACCTTTGATTTGTAACTTGAATTTTTATTCTTAGCTGCTTTTTCCTGGCAGGATTAAATGCCAGGTTCTCAGCTCTCTGTGGAATTAGTAAAATCCTGTGATAGATTCTATAGGAAATTAAAACACAGTGGAGAGAAGACAATTGCTGGAATTGTTACAGGTTTGTTTTCACAGGATTCCTTGGTAGCCGTTTTCATTATGCATTTTTCTAATTTTTACCAAAATTTTCTCCTTCTTCACTAACCTCAGAAAAAGCTTGTAACACTGAAAAGGCTTATGCTGGTCTGTGAAACTATTCTGATTTATACCTGCTGCAACTGTGCTGCAGGATTTTTTGTGTGTGTGATGCTAAGGCAGGTTGCTGGGAAAAGGAAAATGCCATTTTCTGGTAAAGGATTTGCCACCTTGTGGTTGAATGAATTCAGTGGAGGAGGCCAGTGCTGGGGATGGATGGAAGAACAGGAAGGTACCTCTGTGAAATCTGGAGCAGTAATTTGGGTAGGAGCCACCATGGAGGCAGCAGGGCCTCTAAAAGGGATATATCCGGGAGAGGTTCAGCTCGGATATAGGATAAATTTCTTTGCTGAAAGAGTGGTCAAGCATTGGAACAGGCTGCCCAGGGCAATGGTGGAGTCACTATCCCTGGAAGTGTTCATAAAATGAGTAGACCTGGCACCTGTGACATGGTTTAGTAGGCACAGGGGTATTAGGTCAAAGGTTGGGCTCAGTGACATTGGAGGCCTTTTCCAATCTCAGGGATTCTGTCATCTTGTTTAAATATCAGAACTAAAATAGCAAGAAAAACCTTTATCATGTCTCCTTTTACTGGCTATAGACAGAGCCTAGATGACTAAGACTTACAGATTTATAAACTCACAGAGATGGCTGAAATGTGGGTGATGCATACTGTCCTTTGTGTCTGTGTTTTCCTCTAGAAAGACAAAGAAGTGAGGTGGGGAATAGTCTTTCCCTTCCTACATGATTCACCCCTTATGCATCAAAATTCCTGATTTTCAGAGCATTTGTGCTTAGCAAACCTATTACATCCGACCCCATCTTTATGCCTTAAGTTTCACTTTTCAGTCTGTGGCCTGTGGCATCATGTCAGGCAATACCTAAATGTGATCTTTCTTCTGTCCCTCTTCCCCTACATGCTCATCCTGAATGCGTTCTCATCACGGGGTAGTTTTATTAAGGAACCAAGGGCTAAGAGTAAGTTGGAAAGGTGAAAAAGAAAGGATATGTTAAACTTTAAAAGTACAAATGCTGAGGGGGAGGAAAACAGTTTGCCTATTTGCCCTTCACTATGAGGGTGAGGGGGAATAAGAACAAAATTAATGGGTCAGCCCCATTCAGTTAAACTTGAATTTATTTGGGCACTTTCTGCTCTCAGAAAGAGCAAAGAGCAGTAGAGGAAATAATTATGATATTTTTCTTCTTACTGTGACTGGGCATGAGTTAATGCAGACTTCTAAGCTGACTTACTAATAACATGCATTCCAAAGGGTCTGTGCATGTTTCCAATTTAGAGCTGTAAATTAGATTTTATCCTCAACTTGGCAACCATAAAAGACATTCATGGAATACACCTGCATAAAGGTCCTTATTCATCTCTCTCATCCCTATTTAGGGTTGCTTTTAGGCACTGTAATAGAGTGCAGAACCAAACTTTACCTGTGAAATCCAGTGCCTTGAAGAGGGTAGAGAATAATAATACTTTTTATTTATTAATATCTTCCAGCTTCAGAGTCCTTTGCCGCCAGTTTAACTGGAATTCCGAGAAATGGGGATGCTTTGATTATTTAATGTAGCTCGTAGGAGTATCTTTGTTTAATCTTTTTTAGGCCTTGAAAGGGAGCATAAGATGTCTTTGAGACAGAGGATTGGATCCATGATACCAGGATGCCTTAAAATATGTTGTTTCTCTGTAGCTTCTCTACCATGTCTGCTTTTTCCAGAGTTGATGTTATGAAAATTCTTACAGCTGTGGCCTTTGATGAGGCTAAAACCATCTTGCTCTACCTGCAGGAAACCCTGCATATTCAAATGTCAGTCTGCAGCATCAGGCTCTGTTTTCCCTGGCAGAGGAGCATTGCTGTCATACAGCCTCTGAGCAGGGTGGCCCCTGTATGGCCACAGTGATCTGACTGAAATCGTTCTTCCAGGCAAGCTTGTAGTCTCTCCCTCTTCCAAGCACTTATCCCAGTCCATCGGTGGGGTTGTTATCACGCTGTGCCTGTTCCTGGTGTAGCTGTCTGCTCCTGGATGCTGTTGCAGGCTCGCTGCATCCCTGGGGCAGCACAGCATCATCAGCTCATTACTCTGAGCTGTGCCCATCAGATACAATCCATCTTCCGAGAAAGGGTTTTTGGCTCAGGGGGTGATTTTTCTGAGGTCTGTGTGTGGGTTTCAGCCACATGGCCCCTCTTGACTTTAATGGGAGTCACGCTGCTCGGAGTCCCTTGGGGTTATGCTCTCCCCCGATGTGCTCGTGCTGCTCCGGGCATTAGCTTTGAGGGGGAGAGCACACCTCTGCCCTGCCTTGTCAAGGAGAAACCAGCCCCCCTCTCCACCCTTGCCCCCACCCCTTTGGCCTTGTGTATTTATGGACAGGCAACAATGGAGACTCATTTCTATGGTAAGTTAGTGAGATTTATACTATAAATATTACATTACAAGGTTCCGACACGGTGCTATTTTCGAACATATCCACACTTTGCTGCAGATCAGTGTGTCACTGCAATATTTCCTTTGAAAAACACGTTTTTGAAACACATCATAAAAAATTCTAGCATTGAGATTCCTCCATTTGCGCCATCGCGGTGCGGGTCAAAATGTCTTTATTAAAATAGGATATTAGAAAGTTTTAAATTTGACTATTTCTTTCTGGTTTTTTGGAGAGGGGGAGGATTCTATAAGGGATTCAGCAAACAGGCAGCATAGCTTTAATTGAAGGAGACAATGTTGTCAGTATATGTGTTCCTACAGTTATAAAGCCCAGCAGTATAGTATTCATCAAGTCTGATTCCACCTGACACTTGACTGAAAGCATTTTGCACTAATTTGCTTTGTGCTTGTCTAGTAAATCTAAAAAGAATGAGTGAAGGGGTGATAGGTGGCCATTAAACAGAATAAACAGCCTCTGGCAAGTGAATGAGTTTTACAGACTTGTTGCTTTTGGCGGGGGGAGGGTGAAGGGGAGAAGATTATAGGTCTTTGAATCAGCATGTGGCTGCCTCTATCACTCTGTAATCACAACTGTTTTCTTTGGCCCGGAGACCCATGTGCACCTCCAGAGAGGCTACTATGGTGAAGAAGGAAGCTCTGCCCCCAGACCTCTGCAGGAGAGCCCTCCAGACATATGATTCATATTCCAAGTGTGATAGAGGCCTAAATGGCAATTATTTTATCATATAAACACCAGTAAGATAGATTTCAGTCTGGAGCTGATTGCTTTCCTCAGATAATCCTTTTCAAATTTTCCCCTACATAAAATATAACAGCTTTAGGGTGTTTTCAGGTCCCCGCTTATGGTTCAACTTATGGTAAAAACCTTGGGCTTGTTGTCATCTTTGTCTGACTTTGCTGATAGCAGGCAGGAAATAGCTGTGTAAAGGCAGGAGGGGGTAAATAGCTGACTCTGTGGTCTGTAATTGGTTCATAGTTTTGGCCTGTGAAGAATAGAAAAGAAGGCAGAGGAGGGCTGGAAGACAGCCTAACAAGGAACACATGGGCATCTGAAAACTAAACACAGCTGGACCAAGAACATTTGACCGCCCGTTCCCTGCTCTCAGACTTCTGAGCATTGTTGTTGTTGCTGGGGAATATATAGCACCGGATTTCGAGGGGGTGGATGGGAACTTCTCTGGGATAAAAGGCGAAATATCATGACTAACAAGAAATCAAAACAAAAACTTCCTTTCTCCATTTACTTATTTATTTAGTTGCTCGCTTGCTTGGGGTTCTCTTATCTTGGCAGCCTTGTTGCTGCAGTTTTGCTGGAGGATGGTGTCCACCGTGGAATGTCAGGTTTTCGTTCCCCAAAAAACGATGTTCAGCTTCAAGGGGGTTCTTTTTGCTTCCTCTCTCCCTTGTCATCCCCTTGCTGCCTTCAAAACACAAGCGTGGGTGGAACCTCCTGGACTGAGAGAGGCCATAATGAGCCTGAAAAAGAGGACAGCATGATGAAAAACTCTACCTGTTGATACAACGTCAAAGAGAGGAAATTTTAATCCTCCCCTGCCGACCTCCCCATGGAAGGTCACAAGAGGGATCACACCAACCCCAGGTCGAGCACCAAAGCCAGGCAGAGGCTCTCTGTGGGATTCACAGACCATTTCTGTATCTGGGATAAGTCAAATTTGTTTTGGCTGCTTCCAAGACAGGGGAAAAGCTTTTGCTCTCAGTGTCCCTGAATTAAGGGCTCTCATTACTTGAACCTCATTAAAATAATCTCTCATCTGTACATGTGCCATGAGGAAATGGCTGATTCCTCCCCATCCCTCTCCCCTGCTATCTGCACAAATGTATTTTTCTTTTCTAAATTAAAAATATCTCGCTGCTGCTACATTCGGCTGTTTACATTCTTTAAAGGAAAAAAAAAATCATCCCTGAACCCCCTGACTACAGAACTGCCATTAGCCTTGATTGTGTCCAGCAATGCACAGTCCACTTCAAGAAAGGCAACATCCTCTATTTTTCAAGCCAAATGTTGTGCACTGCAGCAAGAACAAACAAGAGTGACTTTCATCCTTCAAACACTGAAGCAGCTTTGCAAAGCCTGACATGAAAGGGCCTCCCTTGCTCTCTTGTCCATGTAGGCCTGGAAATGGAGCTGAAATGGCTAACAACATTGGTAATAATAGGGGCCTGCCTGGCATCAAGAGGTGAGCCGAAAGACTTCAAAAGCTGACTCGAGCATGGCTGCAGGAGCATTTGCTCTGGGATTCAGGCTCCAACTTTTATTCTCTTCCTTTGAAGAGCTTACAATTGGGTGGAGGGTGGAAACCAAGCATTTTTGACATGAACTCTGCCATGGAAAATTATGAGAAAGACAGAGATGAAAAGGAATGTGTCCTGATTGTGCTGGCTATTTTTTTTTTATTTTATTTTATTTTTAAAAGTCTGCAAAACAAGGGGCTAGCAGTACTATAATCATTGATCCTGAAAAGGTTCTTCAGAGATTAGTGCTATCAGTGCAATGTGAACCTCAAGGCTGAGGAGGCAGAGTGGAGGAGAGAGACCCTTTTGCACTAAAATAACACAGGCTTTTAAAGGAATAGTGTGTTACTCTGCTGGGGAAAAAAAAAAAGGAATATAATAGAAAAAAACCCACAACACCTGTGCTTGAAAACAAACAAACAAACCAGAAAATAAATGGCAGGCTTGGCTTACCTCCAAATTTTGCAATCACCTGAGGGTCCCAATTGTTTGAGTGTAGATCCCTCAGCACACTCAGACTGCTGTTTGTTTTGTAAGCTCAGATCACTCTTCAGGACTCTGGTGTTGGTTTTACTGCCTTATAAACATGGAATAATTTTCCTGAACCTGGAGAAGCAATTGGGGATTTATTTTAGTATGGGCAGCTATGTGGATATCTATGGGATTACTTAATATTTAAACAAATTAATCTTGTTGTTTCATCCTTTTTATTTTTGGCAAAGCTTCATTAATATCAAATATGCAACAGGCAGGTGGGCAGCCCTGCAAAAGGTCACCTGTCATTTCCTATTGTACCACTCTTTCCTGTTGTGTCAACTCTGTTAATCTTTAATCATTGGGGCAGTAAAGAAACGAGGTAAATGAGCTGGAAGTCAGGACAAGAATGGGAGGAAAAGCAGGAGACAGGGGGAACCACTCTCAGAACCTGACCCTGGAGACCAGACCTCCAGACTTGGAGAGCAGAGTGGAAATTAAGAAATAAAGAGCAGGCTGGAATGGGAGAAAGATGGGTTGGAAAGAAAGAAAGCCAACGGATGGGAACATCCATGATTTTTAAGCCTCCTGCACCTAGTGGGTAAGGGGAAAGTGTCCTGCACTGATATCTAGATGGAGAATAATGATATGAATAGAGGAACACTGAAGAGCCTGCCCAGAGGCTGTTGAAATGAATGGAAAGAGTTTGTTGGACATTTGAGTCCTTAAAAGCTGAACAAACACTTCCCACCCACTAAGCCACCCCCAGATGTTGTCACTCTAAGCATGTATCAATTTGACATTTTAAGATGAATATTCTGTGTTCAGTGGCTCTCACTCTGTACTTTTGGCACTTTCTAGTGGTCCTGAGCAATCCTTGTGAGCACAACTTGTTTTCCTTCTCTCATTTGTAACCACGCCATAAAGGAGCTGTGTATACACAGTGCACTTACCTATTTTTCTCTGAGTGGGGAGTCGAGGAGTGGCTGCTGTACATGATTGCCTGTCAGGCACCAATTAGCAATCCATTCAGAGTCTCTGAAGCTGTGATCCACAGCCAGGAGAGAGTTTGAGAACACTTGTTTTAAATTATCTGCACAAATCTCATGCCATAGATCTACAGCAAAATGAGATCATATCCCCATGTCTTTTAAATATCAAGACATCCAGGTATGCTTGTTTTTGAACAAACAAAAACAAATTTAGAGTGAAGCTTTTCTTGTGTAAAGCAGTTTCTTTGACAGTACATCTTATAAGTTAATTTAACTCCATCTGAAATATGATTTGCTTTTATGTCTCAATCTACAATGACATGAGTATTTCAGTTGTTACAATCTAGAAGTTAAACTGTTGGTAGCTGAGCTCTTAAATGCGTTACTGACGTGATTCCTTCAGTTATTCTTTCCAACCTCTTTTCTCAAAAGCAAAGAGAAGCCTCTTAGCATTTCTAAAGCCTGACTTGTCAGTCTGTTGCTGTTGCTGAAGTTTATATGTTAAATCTTCTAATCAATACTGATAGTTCTTAGCTAACCAGTTCTCCAACTTTAGGGAGGGAGCAGAAGAAGAAAACAAAGTCTCTGAACTACAGGGACTACAGGTAAAAAGTGAGGCTGCAGGGGGCTTCTAATGTGCTCTGAAAGCTGAGTGCTTTAAGCAATCAAAGGTCGGGAAAATCTAAAATAATATCTTCAATAACAATCTGTTAATTTGCAAGGACAAGGAAAAGAGCAGCCCTTGGTTGTATTGCTAAGTTTAAGAAATCTGAAAAGCACCAAAGCAGTAGGGAATCCAGCAGCAATTCCCAGGGCTCCCAGCTCACTCACTAGCTGACTTGATGAGCGTCTTTGATCTGGTATTGACATCGTATCAGATCTCCTGCACTGTTTTGCCCACTTGCCAAAGCCAGCTTCCCAGAAGCAAAAAACTGCGTTCCTCTCCTTGGGGTAATTGAAACATTGACATGAAACAGACCTCTCGCTCTTCCTCTGCTGTGGCTTGCCTTTTGAGTAGTTCCTTCGCTAGGGTCTCCTTAAAAACACTTGGAGGTCAGTGCCAGGCTGGGATTGCAGTGTTCTTGTCTGTTGTGAGCAATGTGATGATTGGGTATTAAGTGTATGGATACCAAGAAAAAAGAGAGAATTTATAAGTTGGTTTGGGAGCCTGGGATTCAGACATCCAGGGTTTTTAAGATATCTTGTATAGCGAACATAGACTTCATTAACCATTTTTGGCTGCTCACAGATTGCTCTTCTACACAGAATACTCACTGTTGTTTCAGTGATACATGAAATTTTCATGGTTAGAAAAAAATGATAAGTTTCCAGTACAATGTAACACATGGAAAGAAGCCAATGAAAAAAATGTTCCTTTTCTCTCTACAAAGGAATTTTTGACACTGGAAATAAAAGTATAATCTAAGTTAATGGCGAGCTCAAGTACCATGTCTATACAAATGCCAGAACACCATGGGAAATATGCTGCTCTCTTCCCAACTAGCATTCCAGATCTACTTGTTAAAGAGCATCTCAGGCCCTCTTTTGTTCCCTAAACTGTAATGCTGACCCTGTTTTCACTTGATTCAGCAGTGTTGGGCATATTTAGATCCCAAATTTCTTCCCCTCTCCCTCCCTCACCATTACTAGATGCCATAGTTTGTTCATGGAGATACTGGACAATAAACTGACATGAATTATTGGTGCCCAAAACTGAGCTACCTCATGTAACTGTGCACAAAGAGATATCTGTTTTGGAGAGGAAGTGCAGTAAATATGGGTACCTCAGGAGTTTGGGGGCAGTGGCTGGATTTCTTTTACTACTCTCTCTCCCTTCTGGACATCAGTTGACCAAGATTTTTCTCCTTAGTGGGTGTATGTTTCTCTCTCATTTAGTCAGGTCTACTGGGGAGGAAATATGTCTGGAAAAGCAGTGCTTTAAAAAGTTACAGTGGCAAAACTTCCCTTAACCAAATGGCTAGTTATTAAACTTAAATACCAGTATCAGGAGGAAAAAAAAAAATCTTTGTTGGGGGTCAGGAGTAAAGGCATCCAGGTTGTTTGTGAAATATTAAAAGCTAGAGTTCACCGAGCATCTGTCTTGTGCATTTTAATTGTATGTCCATGAACCTGAACTGTGGGGCCCTCAGTGAGCCCTGCTCAGTTGTGCTGGCTCACAAAGTTCAGGGCTGGGTTGTAAGTCGTTTTTATTTAGCACCTAGTGACAGCAAGTACTGTAGGTGGAGAAACATTAAGTGCCACTTAAATCTGTTCCTGTATATCTTACTAGGGATATACTGGAGTGATCCTCTGGCTCTGAATTCACTGAGAGTCATTAAGGAGCCCCCCTTGGCCTTTTCTAACACTGTGCCACTGGAGAACTCTTGGTTTCCATCCAGCACTCCTCAGTGACTGCTCAAATACAAAATCAACACACTACAAAGTCAGTGCTACCAACTATTGATTGGGAAAACCTTGGTGTTCTTGACTGTGCCAAGACAGAAAACAAGGGGGACACTGGTTTGGAATCAGAAAGTGTGTCTAAAATCAGCTGCTGAAGCCACATGTGTTTTCTGAGAGCACACCTTGACTAAATCTAAGTGCTAAAGGTGCTGGGGTTGGGATGTGTGGACAAGTGCCTCCATCAGGACTCACTTCCTTTTCAAAGCCTGAATGAGTTTTTTCTTTGGCTGCCCTGGGAAATGTGTCCAAAACATTAGGAAACAAAATAAAATAACAAAGGTGGGCTTTTCTTGGGTGAGCCTGTCCCTAGAGAGAAAGCAATCACTTTGATCTGAGCACTTGCCCAGGCTGCTGAAGTCCATTTGAGCTCGCTGAGAGAGGCTTGGTGCACTGTTAATGCAGTGAAATGTAGCACAAGTATTTGTTATTGCAGCAAGTATCAAAGGAGGCAGGACGACTTTGCCACTTACTATGAAGTGTTTCCATGAAAATGGAAATGAATGCTACAGGGGTCTGCTCCCTCTGAATGCACAGGGGAGCGAGGCGCTGAAGGGTTGCTTTCATTATACCATTAACAGGGCAAGTTACTCACTTTCTTTTTTCCTCCATCCCTCTTCAAAAGCACAGGGGCTTGAGGCTCATTCTTTGGGTCAGCCAGGCAGTGCTGTGTGTTCCCTGCCAGCCAGGGTAGTAAATCCCACTGTTGTTCCCAGATGCCGTCCCTGGGCCCAGCAGAAATCCATCCCTTGTCGTCATTCCAGCTGCACTTTCTCCGCAGGGAGACGGCAGTCACCCATTTGGCGAGGAGGGGCAAGCTGTAATGTCTGGCCAGAAACATCCACCGTAAACCATCGCTTCCTGTTATGACACTCATGTGTCTAAACTTATTGATTTATTTGGGTGGAACTGTCTAACCTGCTCGAGGAAGAGTGGACTCAGCAGGTACTAAGTCATGTAACAATAGGAAGCACCAAAATACTACCCACAGCGTTAGATCTGGGAATGAGTTTCAGGTTAGATTTATTCTTTAAAAGCTATCCAACGCATTATCCAGAAATATCTTTCCCATTTCCAATTTTTTCTTCCATTTTAAAAATTATTGTTAGTATTCATATCATCTGGCCGTAGCTTTTTCATTTGTGTATTTCCCTGATTAGCAGCATAGAAATTTTAGAAATTGCAAATCTGAAACTTGGGCCACCAAGGATAAAAGGGAGAGTATTCTGTTTTGATTTATACATCTGTCTTGATTAGGGAATTCTTCCTTTGTCTGGAAGCAATGTGATCTGGTTGTTAGAAAAGTGAAGATAGACCTTGGGGACACTTGAGTTCTTTCCTGGCCCTGTCACTCAGATTCTTTACACCTAAATCTACCCTTTGGGTTTATTAGTGGGTATAAGAACACCTACCCAGCTTTCCTGTGTGCTGTGAAACTTAATTTAGATTTCTGAAGCTCTTTCAATTTATCACACCAGAGAGCTTGTATAAAGCATGTAACTACTGATTTTTAAAGGTGTAAGGTAGTTTTCCCTCCTATGAACATTAATTTAAGTTGATCACATTTAGTGTACAATCACACACTATTTTTTTCTAGAAAATACTGCATTTAGAAATTCACCGTGAGTTACATCTTTACACCTGTAAATAATAATATATTGTATATATGAGCATATATGTGTGTGGCCATATATGTCTGTATATATTTATATATGCATGGTTATACACACACAAGCAAGAGCAGAGATAGTCTTTCCAAATAGTCTGGAAAATCTCCGGGACTCCGCAGCTGGCAGTGCATTTCTTTTATTTAAGGAAAACTTAACCAAAAAGCTTATGTGCAGTCAAAAATTTCCCAGCTCTAATTAATTAATATGAAGTGTAAACAGATCATGAAATATTTTTTAGTGCTTAATACATAGAAATGTCCTGTGTTGATGCTAATGAAAAAGTAATGCCTGGAATATTTCACATTGCAGGGCCTGGGGACACAGATCCATGGAAAAGCAATTCATACCAAACTGCTTTACAAGTGCAAAAATCCTGTTAGCCTAAAGCTACAGCACTACATAATTGTACAGGGGAAAAAAAAAAAAAGGCAGAAAAAAAAAACCCAGCCCTCTTCTGCCCTGTGTTTGCATTTATTTCAAGCTCTGGTAACGGGTCATTCTCTCAAAAACTGATGACACCAGTATTTCAGCAGAAAGGATTTTTAATCTACCATATTCTCAATGTAATCTAGACAGCTCCTCATTACCTCACTGCATAGTCTGTCATTCCAGCTGATTCTTGAGATCTGATCGGTACAAGAGAAGTTAAGGAAATGTCTGAAGACCATGAAAATCCATGCCTCTCCCCTGGAGAATAGTCTCTTAATTGTAATAGCCCATTTTAATCATTGTGATTGTTTAAACTATTATGAACAGAGGGAAATAAGGAAGATAATTGTACTTCAGCAGCCACAATCTTTTGTTATCACCTAAGCTTACTGGAGATTTAGCTGTGTATAGTCCCAATACTTCCTTCACGTACCAAGAGGCCTTAATTATGTGGGCAGCTAGAATTCCTCTTGAGAGAGAGGCTTGGATAGCAAAACAGCAGGTAAGAAATGCCTCTTCCTTACTTCTTTGTTTCTTCCCGGTCCCCTGTAGCCAAGGCTGCATATGTGGCTGTCTCTGTCTTTGTGACACTTTAAATGTGAAACAAGTAATTTAGTTGAAAATTTTCTGTTATTTTTTTTACATGCTTCATATGCTGGGTTAAAATCCATTAGCATATAACAAAAATCGGAGCAGATGTAGTGCAACAGATTCCTTAAGGGAGTCCATATTTTTACATATTTTGTAATAAGGAAACTGTCACTCCCAGATGGTATCTAGCTAATACTGGTGGTTTGCTTGCTGATAACATACTAAAAAATAAAATTAATTGTATTCTATTTGATGACAATGAAGCCATTATCATATATAATTCACTCTTAAAGCAAACGTCCAAATGATGGTCCCTTGCAATAACTAAGCTTTCCCAATCTCTGTGCCTGTCCCTTCTCTTCCACCTCAAAAATTCTTTCAGAATTTGTTGCAGCAGAAACCTCCAGCTGCAAAGTGTAACAGCCATTCATTAGCAAAGCTGGAAACCAGTGTTAATTTGTGCAGGGAATCTGGGCCAGCAGTACTTCAGCGTGCTTACCACAGGCATCATCCTTCACCAGTGGTTCTCAAAATGCTCTAGTTTGGATGTCTCTGTTATATATCACAGCAAAAGGAAACAATTAACCTTTGCAGTAATGCCACTGACTGGTGCCTGTCTGGTAATGGGCTTGAGAAGTGCAGGAAGTATCCAGAGCTGATACTTGCCGTGAAAATTAAAATCAGTAATCCAGGGCTTTACACAAACACACAACACTGATCTGTAGACTATGTGCAGTATAAAGCTAAGATGCTCAAAATATATAAAAAAAAGTCTGAAAGAATTTTTTTTTTCTGCTAAAACTGCTCAACTCCTTTCTTAGATGAAAACTTCAAGACCTGTTATAGACTGGTCAATTACAACCTAATAAGAGAATGTTTGAGTTCACAGGAATTTAGGGTTTTGGTGAGGTTTGTTGACATGAAACACCAGAATGAGCAGTTCAGAACTTTCCTTGTCTCTTTCTGTCCTACCACAAAAATACCCAACTTTTCAGGAAATTGCCCTTGAAGTTAAGGTAGTGTGGGAAAGAACAATATGGGAAGAGAGATTTTTCATTCTCAAAGTTGACCTTGGGCAGGGAGTGTTGGCTTTCCCAACATGTCCCGAGGACAACAGCCCTGGTTCCCCAGGCCACAGATAATTCTTAGGTATTGATACCAGTTTTCAAATGGGAAAACTGGGACACAGGGGCGACATGGTTTTCACACAGAGCTGGAACTCGTGTCTGGATTCCCAGTTCATTGGCCTGTTTCTTCCCATGGTGTTGGAAACTAAAAACAATCTAGCCATGCAAATGAGAGAGTTTGTCAGGACTGACTAGTTTAAATAACTATTCAAGGAAGCATCTAACTTGATAAAAATGATTTCTCATCTCTGGATGACTGTAGAGCAGTATGGTGAGGCACACTGTCTGAAGGTGTGTACCTGGCTGTGTTCATTCTAGTTTATTTATGCATTTAGTTTCACTTCCTTTCTGGTATAAGCACAAAGTCCTCAGAAGGGGAACAGATGACTGCATTTCCGTTTGGAGGGTTGGTAGAGGAGGACAATGTTGCAGCCATCTCTGTCACGTGGGAAGTGATTTTACATGGTCTGAGGATATTGCCTCAAGTTGGGAACTCCATAAAAGTACCTGAAGCTATTGGCAGGCATTGCAGAGGAAACAGATCTATTGATATACATGTAATTTTGAGTTAAACATTATTTAATTTAAGAATATCACAGACCAATGCATGGAAAGAACTACATAAATCTTAACTACCTCTTGTCCTCCATCTTCAGTTAAAATGTTCTTAGTAATCAGCAAGCATTATTTTACTTCTTTTTTCTTATTTTATTTTGATTTTTTTATTCTGCTTTAGAAATGAAACAGCCTTGTGGATATAACAAGAAAGAAGTGGAGTTTCAGTCGCTGGGTGGAATGTGTCCCAGGCCTTAATCTTTCACTTCAATTCAAAAAATGAAGTTTTCTTCCCCAGTTTCCCTCTCCTGTTATCTCACAAAATCTATTCTTATCAGGTTGCAGCCTCCAATGCCATAATCTCATTAAATAACTGCTCCTATCACATTTCAATTATCTGGTGACTAAAATGGCCTAGAGATTGTCCATAGACATCTGGAATTTTGGGATTTGGGTAACAGATTTTCTCAAACAAAATTTACCCAGCTTAAAATGCTCTGAACTCACTTTTTAATCCTTGTCTTCCATAGTATTAGGTTGCTCTTTTTCTAATGCATTAAGTACCAGACAACTGTAATATTTTATTTAGCATGATTCGCATTCCAACTTCAAATATCCCTTGAATAATACAATATTGACATCTTTGAACTTTACTTCTGTATGTTAGCTGGCATTAGATGATGTACCTACAGAGGACACATGCCAGAGAAAGCATCATTGCTTCTATGTTTGTGAACCTCGAGTCATACCTTCTGTCTCTCAGTCTTCCTTATTAAGACATCACAGCTGATGTGTTTTCTCCTCTGTGTTCTAATGCCTGAGCAGAAGATGTATTTTATTCATGATTTGGTAGGAAGTGTGTCTGGTGGGAAGGAATTTGGACACCATTAAGGCAACCTGAAATTCCACCGTGGACGCTGGGAGGGAGCTTTTTCTTAGCCACATAAAGCATCTGCTTAAATTCTCAAGTGTGGAACGTGCAGACTTGTTAGGCAAGATTTTAACAGACTGTTTGGCACTAAGTGTAATTTTCCCAAAGACCTGGCAGTGGAAATAGTTGAAATAATGGTTTGTCAAATACTCATCAAGAAAAATGCTAATTGATACTTCTTCTCAATCAAGCACCACACAATACCGGAAAGGGAATGGGCATTTCCTGTTTCTTTCCAACTCAAAAGGAGACTCTTCCCAAGAGACTGCTGATGTTAAATTTGTCCAACCTATAGGACTATTCTGTAAAGTGGATTAATTTGTGTCATACTGTATTTATTATTTCATGGAGTGATGTGTGGCTCCGCAAGCCTGTAGTACATTCTTAGTGCCAGCACTGCTTGATGCCCTTTTACCAAATGCCATTTTGAACCCCACATCAACATTTGTGTTCTCATGTCTTTCTTTCCTTTGTTCCTTGAAGTTTCTGGGTTCAGTTGAGCTCTCCAAGGCAGCATGGGGACGTGAGGGATAAAGCACAGCTGTGGCTGTGGGGCTGGAGTGCCAGCTGGCCACGGTGCTGCAGCAGCATCACGGGGCCGCTGGGTGAAGCCAATCTGAAGTTTTGCAATAAATATTAAAGAGACCACAACTTTGAATGGATTTGGAATCTGAAACCAAAAGCCCCAATCTAAATGTCAGAGCGGGTCCCTATCTGCAGACTAAACTGGACTGAATGTTCAGACCCCAGTTTTGGCAAAGAAATGAAAGCTGTAAATCCAAATCTGCTTTTTGTATTTCAGCCCCTCTTGTGATGCTAATAATACTTTGCCCTTTCACAATCTCCAATATTTTAGAAACTTTGAAATGATTTATCAAATGAGTCATACTTCCCAGTCAGACTCCCAAGAACCAGTTTGCTGGAAATATCACCCAAAAGCAAGGGCAGGACTGGGCTGTGGCTGAATTTCTGCTCTCCTGGTACCTGTGTGGATACCAGGACTGTAAGGTTTTGTCTGTATCTCTGTAACTCTTCCAGTGCAATCTCTGTGTCAGAAGACCCAGCACCGTGTGTCTTGGATCCCCATAACTTCCAAGGTGCAGGTGTCTTTCCATTAACTCATTCCTCTGCTTCTGTCAAAAGGCTGCAAGAGAGAACAGGAAAATACAGTGGAAGCTCTTGGTGCAACAAAGTCAAGTTTGCTTTGTCACTGAAAGCCTCCCCCAATGTTTGGAGTACTAAAAGAGTCGCCTGAGGCACTGAGGGGAGTGAGTGGCAGAGCTGAGGCTGAAATACAGAAATGCTGAATCCATGTGTTCCTCTGAGCCCTTATGTTCAGAGAAAAAAAGGATTATTTAGCATCAAAGGCACCAGTAGTAGATACAGGCCATCTTCATTCATTGTGAATAATGCTGTTAGTGAGAAATAATAGTATTCCTTAGTATTGATGACAATATATTGAGCATTAGCGAAGCCTTCTGCTAGGAGAGCTATCTAGTGAAGTGAATTATGGAATTTTACTACCTGAGTACAAGGACTGATATAAATGATTATCTCTGTGGCAATGAATTGGTTTAAAAAGGCTTCATAAGAACTTGCCAAATGCTCATAAATTAACATTAAATATGAGATGGGTTATCTAATCATGCTTTCAGGCAAATTCCTTTTTAATATGTATGTACACTGCTGCTGGAAATATAGAAGATAGATCTGAGGAGATATTTCATGCCATAAATGGTTATGTTTGATAACTCTGTGTTATTTTCATAGTTTTTGTCAGTTACAGAATTTCTTTCTCTACCATCAAAATTTCTACACAGAATCCACATTGTTAAAATAACATTTAGAGATAACTTTAACCCTCTTTATGCCTGTGGGTTCAGTCTAAGGCTGGAATTTCACTGATCCTTTGATATGAAATACTGGAATAGTGAGTTAATTTGTTTTAAGTAAAAGTGGGGTTGAGTCACTGAGCTGCTGCACATCTCCTGCAAACCACTGAAGCTCAGGAGCATCCCAGGGCGTATCCAGTGCAGCTCTTGGATTATTTGGTAAACAATGCCCCTGACTGCCACCCCCAAAAATCTTTGGTGGCACTACTTGGTGAATACACCAAAAGCTGTCCTGAACTGTTTTAATGCAGGGCAGATTAAGCTCATGAATTTAATGAAAGAAGAGTAGGATGTCCAAAAAGCAAATACCTAATTTTCTGTCCTCTGGATTAGCTGGGTAAGGGAACATTGCTGCACCACATTAAAGCTGATTTTTTTTCCTGTAGCACATACCACTGCCTTCTGGGCAGTGCCACGATGAAAAACACCAGCTCAGGTCAGTGTTTTGAACTCTAAACAGAGGCATTTACTGTTCTTTGTGGTGCTTGTGATTCAAACAATTCCCTTCTCAACCTGATGGAGAAGATCTGCAGTAGAAAACTGCTTCCACCTGTTGGAGTGACTTGAATTTTAAGCTGGGTTAACTATGGAGCCCCATTTGGAAATAGTTTATAAAATGCTTGAATCCTCTGGGGGTGGTTGTACTATACACCTTGTAGTTGCTGAACATTTTAAGACTTAAACTTTATTTCTAAGTTAATCACCTGGGGATCGAGCTAGAGGACTGGATAACAGTTTTACTAATCAAAACAATTTTCTGAATATTGTTGAGTTCCAGGGACTTTTCCCTGCCATCTGAAAACACAGGGAGAGGACGCCAAGAGTAGAATTATAAAACAAACTTTTTAAATCATGTTGTACTTGGAGTTTGATTTCCTAGTCTGTACAGTGAGCAATAATAAACTAATTATGATTAAACTGATAAGGAGGACTCTAAGAGTCAGCCAGGAAAGTCTTTCATAAATAACCAAGAAGGAATGTTTGGTCTCACAGTTGACATACATCAGAAAAGCTTCTTTTCGCCTTTTCAGAGAGAGCGCTTTAAAAAAAAATTCAAAAACGTCCAAAAACCCCCAAACAAAAACAAGTCAAAACCAGTGGAATAAAATATGTATTGTTAGTATTAAATAAATCCCATTTTATCTGAAATCGTGTGACATCTTACTGACCCCAGAGAACTGGCTCTCAGGCACGTTGAAGCAGCACAGTTAATGTTGCTGTTATATAGCAAAATGCTAGACTTAGACTTCCTAAGAGAGCAAATAGTTTGGCTCTGGGTTTCTGTCTTTGGCCTATTTTGAATAGTATTTGGGTTTCACAGTTATAACTGGGCAGAATTTATTCAGCTTAATACATGAACATTTCTTCCCGATAGGTTAGGTCAGCTGTGAGGTTTAATCAGTGTTCACATTTCTGACATGCTGCTCAGGGGCATATCATCTGAGCAAATAAACAACCCAGGAAAGGTCTGTATACCACGGGGATGATGTGGGATTGCAGGGGATCAGTTCCACTCAGGTGTTTATGGTGGTAGTGCCTTTTCATGGCAGATAAGAGCTGACATTCAGCATTACACCCTGTATGGCACCAATGTGCATAAAACAAAGTTGTTGTTGTTTCCCCTTTGGAACACTGCTGTCTAAAGGACTGAACTGAATGTGTTTGCTTTCCTTTGAAGCATGCAGATCCTTCCCACTAATGTTGCAAAGGTTTGGTATCTTTTCTAAAAAGAGGATATTTTAAGCTCTTAACTTTAAAGAGAATTTTCATACTGAACCTGCCTCTGGGTATTCCTAGTCCTATTCTAGTTCAATTTCCTACATAGCTCAAAATTAAGGCCTCTGAGTTCCACTAGCCAGTGTGACAAGAACAGTAATGGGGACCAGAATCTTCTTTTTTCCTTGCTGTCCTATCCATACTTGACAGTTCTTTGGAGAAAAAGGGGCATTCAGCCAAGGAATGAAACCTCGAGGCAACCATATCAGCCTCAAGGATTTATTTATTTAATTAAGTCATCAGCAGGATGGAAAAATACTCTCAGTTGCCAGAGAGAACCATTCCAAGCTCGGGGAGGGTCAAAGTGCGTGCTTGCAAGTTATATGTTACCAGGACTTGAACGAGAAACTTCAAAAATTTCTGCCCTTTGGTCTGGAGTAATGATGATGTGGGTGCATCTTTGAGCGAGGAGAGGAAGAAAGGCTGGGAAATGTTCTGGTTTGCTCTCCCACTGGAGTGATCCTGCCTTAGAACTCACTCAGCAGCTGCTTTAATGTCGAGGGGCATTGCTGGACATACTCACACAGCCAGCCTGGGAAATATTGGAGGGCAGGAGAGAGTGGAACCACTTCAGACAGTGAGAGCAGCCTCCTGATACAGGAGACAGCTCCATGATCTGCATAATGTCCTTCAGAAATGGCTCAGTTCCCTCAGTTCCCAAGTTCTGCACAACTTGCCTTTATTGCCAAGGCAGGGACTCAGAATTCTCCATCTCTTACAGCTGGAGAAACTGCTGCCACTGAGACACCACTGGTCCAAAAAAATCCCCATTCCCTTTATCAGGAAATCTCCTGGAGGGCTGGGATGTGAGCTTTCCAGTCAGTGCAGCCAGAGACACAGCCCAGCACCAGCAGGCACCTCTGTGCCTTGGCTCTTCATCTGGTACAAATTGGCCTCGTTCTTCTGATCTGGCTCTGCATTAAATATTACTGCTGGACAATGTTTGCTGTCATTTCAGATAGGACTGAACATTTTTAAGAAAGATTTGGGAAGTACATATTGCTTCAGACAACTTTTAGTAAATAGCTCATATTTGTTGCTCTTCCCCAGTGAGAATGTTTCTGAACTTTAGAGACAAAAAAATCCTCTGGCAGGAGAAATTTAGTAAAACCAGAGTGTATTTTAGTGGAGCTTCTCAACTTTCCAGTCAGTTCCGTTGTTGATTTTTAAATAAGTCTTGTAAGCATCTCTCTCAGCTCTTTAATGCTCCTCTTATTGGCTTCATTTGTCTTTGTGAGGGTGTGTTGCTGCAATATTTTCCTGTTCCAGGACTGCACCAAGTTCTCATGCAAATTAATCTTGTTAATAATCACAGCCATGCAGTCCTTTAGCTAAGTTCTCATTGCTCAATGAAACACATCAAATGCACTCAAAACGTAGAGGAGTTTTTCAATAATCAGTTCAGACATATTTGCTCCAATAGCAGTGAAGAGGCTGTGCTTTGATTCTTTTTTCTTCATTTTGATTCTTCAGCTTTCCTCAAAAGCTGGTCCTCCTGCTATCTGTTCTTATGGGTTCCTCTTTGTTTGGGAGACGCAGCAAGATCCACACTGAGGGCAGCGAGTATGGGTTTGCTTTTGCACAATATCACAAATAAATGTCAGTCAGCTCTGGAATGTGAAAATCTAGCTGAAAAGATACTTTTGGCTTCTTCCAACATGCACAAATAGTTAACTGAATTTTCTTACGAGTTACCAGCGATGTAGATTGCTGTCTTGCTTGAAAACCAGAAGAATTGGCCTCAAAATTTGCTATTTTCACCCAGCCCCAGTTCTGGTGATCTTTCCAGATGCTGACCTTTTTTTTTTTTTCCAAAAAAAAATATTGCTTTCTATTCTCTCTGGCCTTAGCCAGAGTCATTACTTTTCTCTTTTTCATACTGAGACTCAATAGCATTGTAATTATTTGTGACATATGGTATCATCTATCCACCTCTCCTTCCAATATGTCCAAATAAAAGAGGAATGCCATTGCAGCTACTAGACCGTGGTTTCTGTCAATTATTACCACCTCATGGCTGTCCATTCCTGGGGGAGCATGGACCCAAACTTCATGTGCAGGGTGATGTGCCATGCACAGAGCTCTGGAGTTTTGCGATCTTATTTCAGCTCCCTCAGAACTGGAAATTACAGCCCCAGTTTACTTCTCTAGTTTTGTGGCAGAAGGCCAATGATTCTATCTGAGAGCTTTTTCTTTACCTTCATTAACCCCCAAATGTTGCTGTATTCAAAACATCCTCAGAGAGTGTATTTATCATTCATTTTCTGTTCATGTTGATGTGGGAAAACACGTGCAATCAATATTGAATCTCTTTCAAAACAACTTAAAATGGGAATACATATTGCTCTAATCTAAAACTAATCATGATGATAAATGATGAAAAATATGCCAAAAAGTGAAAATCCTAGGTTTAGAAGTTCTTTAGTTGTGGGTGTGGGTATGTGTATGGACCTGAATATATACCTATTGTTTAACAAGAAATTAGAACTCAAATCAAAATTCAATTAGAAAGGAAAAATTTGATTTTTAATATTTAATTTTGTGCTCATAATTAAACTTCACATGCTTAGTTTTGTGTATCAGCCATCTATTTAAATGTAGCTTGATCATATATTTTATTTACCTCTATGAAAAATGGCCACAAGTGCATGTCAAAAAAAAAAACAAAAGTAGGTTCAGCCATGTTAATCTGTCTTCCACAATTATTTTCTAATGGAAAATAGAACTATAAAGCAATACAAGCTGTGAAACATTACTGTCCTTCTGCGTATTTATGGTTCTTCAACTTGTTTGCTGTCCCCTTTCAGGCTGAAGGTAAATGCCATTGCATTATTAGAGAAGTTAAAGGCAAAATTAGATTAAAGATAAATTAGACTGTGGTTTTGTGAACATCTTAATTCAATATAACCAAGTCTGTAGGAAAAGAAGTCTTTCTCCCACTCTGTACCCTCTGTTTGTGCCTACCAGGCCTGGTTTGTGCCTGGGTGAGCACCTCTGCAGACACCCAGAGGAGCAGATCAAGGAGCAGATCCCTGAAAACCAACCTGTCAGATAGACATTTCTTTTCTCATGAGTTTTCTGCCAGAGCACAAACAAATGGCCCAGGGTGAAGGAAGGGGCTGCAATGCCATTTAAAACCAGTCTGACCAGTAATAATGAGTTAATAGTTCTGGGATCTCCAGGACAGTAGTTCCTAATGTGCCTGCGCAGTCAAAAATATTTCCAGGCAGTGCAGCGAATTGAATGGTTTAGACCATGAATAGTTTTCATTAAAAAGTGGCTTTGGGGGATGAATTAAATTTTCAAAGTAACTGAATATTTTTATTCTCACACAGAAAAGGACCTCTTCACTGCTACATTTTAAAATGTAACCAAACCCATAATCCCTATAAAAAGTGAATTTGCTAATAACTGTTTATGAAGCTCACAATACTATTTTTTGTCCCGAGTTAAGAAGAAAAGTCATGGGAGCTGCTGAGACGAGAGGTGGCTCAGCTCTTCCATGTGTTTTGAAAGAGTAACTTCAACATTTGACTTAAGCCTGGCTTCTCACGGCGCACAGAGCTAAGCAGCGAGACGTGGTTTTGCCTCATTAGGTCAGCAACGCCAGCCTGCGAGGCAAGGCAGCTGGTTCTGTGAGACTGCTAAGGAAATCATAACTACATGCACACATCCTTGTAGCATCACCCCCCAGCGAAGACACAAGATCACAGAATCGTTCAGGGGGGTGGAATCAGCAACATGGGTTACAGTTAAGAACATAGTGAGTCAATTTAACGTTATAAATACCCTGGTTTTCTGTTATGCTTTTAATCTTTATTAAATTGAATGATTCTTATTTGTTTTCATTCACATATGCATGTGTATAATACATAGTATGTTTCTGCAAATAGAGGCCTGTGAGACTGTAACAAATCTTGCAGAAGTCTTCCAGGATGTAAATAGTGTGAGTCCAAATCCTTATCTGAGAAACCACACAGACACCAACACACACTCAGCCTTTAGAATTTCCCTCTGCATTTTTGCAAACAATGACAAACCATTTGTGGGTTTCTTTTTTTCCTCTTTAAAAAACGGCATGCAATATTTTTTGCATTTCTTAAGAATTTAAAACATCTTTTTGCTTTCTATCCTTCTTTTAATGGCTTTGCATATTACTTTTCATCTAAACTCAGTATTTGAACATACACTTATCAGGAGCCTGTTTTCTTTGTTGCTTGTAATTACTGAGTAAGTCGGAATCATAGCCAAGGAAGTCTGTGTGGGATTACATCTGGAGTAGTGTACTATAACAACACTGTGCTTTGCAGAGCTTCTCCTCTCATAGATTTGATCTTCATGATGGGCTACACTTTCATCTTTAAAAAAAATCATTTTCCGCAACTCAGTGCTTTTTATACCTCAGCAAGGAAATGCTGTTTATTGTTCAGTTTCTCTTGCCTACAACGTTTGTATCTATAATTGAAACTTAAAAGCTACGAGCTTGAATAATTCAATCAGAAAGCATATTGTTTTTACTGTTCTCGGTATGAATCCAAACGATCGAGTTATTGTGATGTTATAATATCAGAATGTATTTATTTCTACTTGCGCAGTCATAGTAGGCAGTCTCTGTCTCTCCAGAAGAAAACAGCAAAGAGGAGGGGAAAAAAAAATTTAAAAAAATAAAAAAAAAAAAGCCGAGCTTTATCCACGCTGGGTTCCTCTGGTCTAACTTAAGCAAATGAGATCTCTTTTCGCCTGCAGCAAGCGGCGGCTCTGTGGCGGAGGCTGTGTCTCTCTGAGCGCTGCCGCCTGCCCTGGCGGTGCCCGCGGGGCTGAGCGCGGTGCTGGCAGGGGACACGCGTGACCTCCCCGTGTGGGGCCACCTCTGCTGCCCGGCGTGTCACTGACACCGTGCCCGTGGCTGCTCCGTGTCACCAGCCCGCCCCGCTGCCTCTCCTGCGCGGGGACAGCAGCTCCGCGCCAACCCAGGCTCGTCTGTTCTCTGCTTACTGCAATTCTTTTTTTTTTAATGCAAAAAAATCCCAGTGTTTTAATTAAATTATTGGGTATATTCTCTGTGTCAAGGCAAGCATAAAATAAGGGCTCTGAAAATAGAATGGATGAAACTGTGGTATCTAATGCAAGCACCATGTATTTTATCTCAACTACACAACAATTTTTTGAACCGAGAAAACATCAAATGTGACTTTTGGCTTAATGTGGTTGAAGCAGTTGGTAAGAATTAACAATAATATGGAAAGTATCCATTTATCCCTTTATTGCTATGTTTGGACAAATCATTATATGTAATAATCTGCTCTTATGTAGTGCTGTAGCTGTACCTGTGGAATTAGGCCCAGGAAGAAAAACTGCCCTTACTCCCAGAACCATGAATCTGAAATTTTCTGATTTATATAGATTTTCATTATGTCCTTAGCATAATTTCAGCACAAATGGAGGGCTTAGCCAGGCTCCCATGGTGTGTCCTACGGGTATGGAACAGCTTAGCATCTTCTTCTCTGCTTACCAAGCTTAGCGCCTGTAAATCAACCACTCCATTATGCAGTAATTCCACTTATTCTTAATTTGAAATAGCAAAGTTAAAGCAGAATTTGGGTAATGAGGAACTATAACATTTTGGCCTGTATATGGTCCTCATTCATTATCTTCTTTCCATTTAGGAGGAGGGAAAGTGAAAAACCCTTTTATTTGCAAATCCATCCATACCACTTTGTAAGACACAATATTAGGAAATAGCATGATTTATTGGAGTGAGGCATTTCAGTAAGGCCTAAATGATAGAGTCTGCTAAGAAAATCATTTTTTCTTGATGGGATCTGATGATGGGGGTAAGACCAGGAGCCCCCTGCCAAGAGAACACGCGGCAATAAACTTGCAGAAAGCTTTCACTACCACCTATCAGTGGTGATGGTTCCCCCTTCTCTTACCTCAAACATTGCCCAAATGGGGAGGCACGAGAATCTCCCCACTGACTCTCTTGTGAGGTGAAATGAAGAAAGCCTTAAACTTCACAATTGCCAATAATGAGCAATCATTACTCAAATTACACCAAGCACTGATTAGGTTTAGAGTGATGAAGAAAACAACACGATCAATCATCATCAACCCAAAAGAAGTCAATCTGTGCTAGAGATACAGCAAGATCTTAGTGGAGGGCTCCATCTACAGGGTTTGGGAGATGAGAGAGAAAAAACCTTCACATCACAACATCTGAAAAAGATTCCCCCTGCTCCCCACTCAGCTCACATTTTTCTTACCAATCTCCAGAAGCCACACACGTAAAATGAATTTTTTTTCCCTTTCTTTAGCTGCATAAAAATTAAAAGGGCCTTAGCAAAACATTAAAGCAGAAAAACTTTTTGGAAGGACATTTCACTGCTGTTAAACTGGAATGTCTGTTAAAAAAAAAACAGGAGTTAACTACCTAGCATCTATCAAATAGTAAAATTATTCTGAAAGCTCTGACTGTGTGAACAGCATCAATGGAAGCTGAGGTTTTTAATGCAATTTATATTAATAGGTTCTAGCCACAGAAATAACATTGGAAAAGAGCAAAATGCATGGGAAATTCCCATTTGTCAATTTTCATTGGCTGCTAAATAGAAAATTACAAATTAACCCAAAGCTTATTTTGAAAATCCAGAGGAAATTCAGCCTACACCACATTTCTTCAGCATGGAATAAGATTTTGATACCAGCTACAGGCTCAGTCTAGTAAAAAAGAATCTACTGTATTTTGAAAGTAGGAAAATAAAAAGGAAAAGAGTAGGTATGTTGCTATTTTGTGCACATGTATATGTGAACTTTAAACTGTGCTAATGAATAACATTAATATATGCATTTTGTAAAAGATGTCTTACTCTTTAGGAATAATTTCAATTGAAATATGCTCTCTTTCCATGTGCCGAAGGCATTACATAACAATTGCATTAAAAGAAATTTATTTACAATTTAAACAGAGGAAAATACAAAATTAGGATTTCAATTCAAAGTCTGCTGAATGTAAGAGAAGTTTCCCCACTGACTTAATTCACTTTTCAATTGGGGTTAATCATTAGAAATAATGAGATACAAATTAAAGCCTAGTAAAAAATGCATGACTGAAGGAAAATAAAAAACAATACACAGCAATTCTAATGTAGATTTCCATTCTAAAGCCCCTTGTGGAGGGCCTAAATTTAAGGGAAAATTTCCAACTTTTCATACTTTGAGCCATTCAGGACCATGGGGCAAAGGATGGTTTGCCTCCTACTTAGAGTTCTCTACGAGGTCTGAGATAATCTGTAGGAATAATGTCATCATCACTAAAACTTCACGCTCGTTTGGAGTAATTTTTATTAAAACATTATTTCTACATTCCATATCAACAGTAAATTTAATGCAATTTGTATAACATGCTTAATATTTGTTGATAATCAGGAAATTATGAGCTAATCAAGGAATTTTTATAGTGAAACCTGTTTTTTGTTGAAGACAAACTTACAGATGAGCATGTGTCTATGTGCCTGGCTAAGCTACAGATTTATTTGAGTACTTGCTTAAATCAAGCACTGTGAGGAGTATTGTGAGGATAAAAAACAGTTTGGGAGTTCACATATTTGTAGAAATCATTTGGAAATAGTTGAATATCTTGACATTCTTTTGTCTTTACTCCTGCAAATACATAGTTTTCATGCAAGTAATTGGGCTGTGGCCTTACAGAACTGTCACATGGCCCTGGAAATATTAAATGGCAATACACTCTTTTTAAAGAAAAATTAATAGATTGTTTATTGACGTACTGGTTTACTTAAATAAGTTTGAATAATCCTGATTACCTTTTCCCCCTTCTACCTTGCAATAGAGAAAAAATTCATCCATACCAACAAACTTAAAAGTTCATCTATGTTCTTCCAATTCTTATCTTTTCATACGTTTTCTCCATTTCTGTGTTAAAATACTGCTTTCTCCATTGCTGGAGAGGGTCTTTTTACAAGGGCATGCAGTGATAGGATGAGGGAGAATGGTCTTCATATGAAGAACAGAAGGTTTAGATTAGATATTAGGAAGAAATCCTTCCCTGGGAGGGTGGGGAGGCCCTGGCACAGGGTGCTCAGAGAAGCTGTGGCTGCCCCTGGATCCCTGGAAGTGTCCAAGGCCAGGCTGGATGGGGCTTGGAGCACCCTGGGATAGTGGAAGGTGTCCCTGCCCTTGACAGGGGTTGAAACAAGATAGGCTTTAAGGCCCCTTCCAACCCATACCATTTGGGATTCTATGATTTAATGCAGACATTGAATCTACTCATTAAAAAAACAAACCAACAAACAAGAAAAAAAAGTCTTGATGAAGAAGTTTATGGCTACAAGTTTGTTCTGCAAAGTTCTTACATTCTACCTCTTTGAAATATATTTGGATTGCCCATCCTTGGCAACAATAATAAACTATTTCTGTGGAAACTCAAGGGAGAAAGCCGTGGAAATCTCAGCAAGAAGAGCAGGTAGCAGCGCTGACTGCAGAGGGAATGAGTTGTCAGCGCAAGGTAAAGCAAGTCAGTTGTTAAGGCATTAAACCAAAAATAAATCCTATGGTTCTCATTGCTTGTATTCAGACCTTTTGGAAAAAGCTGTAAAGGGCAAAGGCAAAAATTATGTCTGTAATGAAAGTGGAAGGTGGAGGAGTGGAAGGAGGGACTTCACTTGCAGGAGTGAAGGCTCTCACAGACTCTGTGGACTTGGTGATCCTTGTGGGTCCCTTCCAACTCAGGCTATTCCCTGACTCTGCTATACAAGAATGGGAATCTGGGGGAGCTCCTCTTGCTGAGCTCCAGCCTTTGTGCTCAGTGAAGAATGTATGGAGCAAGGGAATACAGAGCTAAACTTACAGGCAGTGGATTGGGAATTGCAATAGAAGCAGCTGGGAATTTCTGAGAAAACACTTGTCATAGAACACAGCCCAGACCATGCTTGTTAGTGAAACCAAGATCAGGTTTTGCAAAACTGTTTTCATGGAGATTTCTTGTTTCAGACAAGAATCCTTGGTCAAAGCTAGGGTGGGGTAGGTGGGAGCAGCAGAAGAGAGTGTGATCTCCTTTCACGTATAATCATTCAAAAAAGGTACAAAGGTAAAGGAGTTTTGTGCCTAAAGTAATTTATATCAGGCATAAGAAACAGTTCCTTTTCCATCTTTACATCATAAGTAGGCCGTGCTGGTACTTTCACCACAGAGAGGAGAAATTGCTTTTGTACCCATGTGTTTGTTTTCAGAGCGAGCCCTGAAGAAGATAGGTCATGAGATAGTGAGAAAGGCTTGAAGAGATAACCTCTAAGAAAACTGCAGCCACCAAAACATGCTTTATAGGAAAGACTAATAATGTTGTGAATAACTTAGAATAATTACATTAGAAACAGGAAAACACGAGCACATGTGGGTTGAGCCAACGCTGGAATTCTGCTGATGCTCAGCTTGGTGGTCCTGTGGGTAGGCAACATACACAAGCAATTGCCCAAGGCAACAACATTCTTTATTAGATTGATTAAGCACCAGGTTTACTTATTGTTGTTAGTAATGGATGCCAGATTTCTGCTTTGCCTCTGGTA
Organism: Vireo altiloquus; assembly: GCA_013396875.1. Taxonomy (NCBI): domain Eukaryota; kingdom Metazoa; phylum Chordata; class Aves; order Passeriformes; family Vireonidae; genus Vireo; species Vireo altiloquus. Next base: position 882,719 of record VZRF01010205.1, on the reverse strand, counting down.
ATAGGAACCAGCAGAGAGGAAGGAGTGTTACTGTGAGTGTTGGTCCTACTACTTGTGTGGAATTTTCACACCTACCTCGATTTAATGTGGAAACAACCAGGAATGGTCCTCACCCAACACTTGCTGCATGATTCATTGTTTTTTCAACCTAAAACTGAGATTTGTGGAAGCTGATTTAGGTGAGATAAGAAATAAGGGCCCTTTGTTGAACCACCCAAGTAACTCCCAGGTTTCCTTTGCACTGTTATCTGGGATTTCATCAAGGGGAATCATTCTTGGGTGGAGAAAAAGGGCAGCAAAGGAAATAATTCCATACACAGAGCTACTTTTTTTAGCCAAAGGTACAATCCATGTGATGAAATCACTGACCAGACCTGTGCCTACCTCAAAGAGTCACAAGTCCCTGACTGTAGTCTGTGATGTGGGAATGCATTAAATCCCTGGGAAGGAGGTGTAGATCTAAAGCAGCTGATGGAAGTGTGAATGTTTCCATGGGCTTCCCACTCTTGGGTGTGCTCTGGAGGAGATTGCTGCCATATAAACTGCTTAAAAGCTGTTCTTTGAAAGTCAGACTCAAATTCCTAAATCATTTGAGTGCTCTTGAGAACAGTACCCATATACTCCAAATCCATGTCAAATCTCATTCAACTATGAACACCTCACAAATTTTTGCTATTGCATTAATTTAAAAAAGAATTTAGAAATGTAAAATTGGTGAATTCTTAGTTAATTAATAAATGTCCTTTTTCACTATTGGTATTTTACGGAAACATTATCACAAAAATTAGGTTTTTATTCATTGTATACTATCTAATATAGAGGATGCAACATATTTTATCAACAAAACCAGTACTTTATGTTTTTCATATTCCACCAAGGCCTCATTCTGTTTTAGTTAGCTGGTAAGCTTCTAATTCCAGTAGTTTGAATACAAATGTGGCTTCATTCGTTTTTAAGGATTTTGTATTTCGAACATCACTTGCATGTATATTTTTCACTATAGAACAAATAATATTAAACAAGAATTACTAGCAGTGCACTATGTTAACACTTAAGTTTAAATTGATGGGTAGAAGATGCCAGTAGATGAGCTTTTTAAATATTCGGATTTTTGCAGAGGACAGTGTATACAAATGCAAATGTGTGTGTGTATATATAAATATATATATATACACTATAATAATTTCTATCTGTTGCTTCAATATTGATATACTGGTTTTTAATATACTGCAAAGATTATGATAAAATTTAATAATTTTCATCCAATCCCCAAATTGATAGTAGAGAAACTACTCATTATTTAGAGATAGAAATGTTAAAACAAGAAAGTAATGAGTATCTTAAGAACAAAAATTCTCTGTCCTAGAAACTTACATTATTCATTTTGTATATTTATGATAGATTCGTTTCCTAGGATTTAAGACACTTCTGACCTTTTGAAAAATCTGCTGATATGTTGAATTATAAGATGTTTCCTGTGTTCATGTTTCTGATCTCTGTCTGCCTTATTTTACCTAAATTTAATTTTCAAAAATTATTCAAAATTGAAAAAGTACCTGTACTGTTCTGGTCTGTGAACTGATGCTCTGCAGGACAATGATGAGGAATGGGTTTTGCAGCCCAGACAGGTAGTAACTCACTGTGGAAAATTTTATCACTGTCACCCCAAATCAAAAATTCTTCTCTGCATGATCTTCCCCAAAATCCAACTATTTTCTAGAATCAAATGCAGCCAGCTTATTTCCTGGACTGCACTGAACTGGCCTCTGGTTCTATTTAAGAACTAATGGTCTCTGTCTAGTGAAAGGTAAGACCTAATCTTTGGCTGCATCAAAGTGACCAGGACAAAGCTTAGGTGCAGGGAGTCTGTGCCAAGTCCTTTTGTAGGATTCGTTTGATCCTGACAAACGTTTTGAATAGGGCTGTCCCCAAAGAGCAGCAATGACTGCTGATTAAAAAAAA